>VDFB02253134.1:99093-179446 GCA_007258455.2 Sequoia sempervirens | reverse complement strand
GAAAAGCACAAGTGGTGGAGCATTCTTTCTTGTTGACAGTTTGGTGTGCTGGTTGACCAAGAAACAAGACTCAATTTTATTATCTAAAGCATAAGAAAAATGTATTGTTGCAGCCTCATGTTGCACTCAGGTGCTTTGGATGAAACATAACCTGAAGGAGATGAAGATTGAGTTTGATGAACCTATTTCTATTCTTTGTGATAACATCAGTGCCATAAATATCTAAAGAATTCAATAATGCATTCAAGGACTAAACACATTGCAATCAAGTATCATTTTATAAGACACTTACAAAAAGGAGGTGAAGTTGGAGTATGTTGAGACAAAGGAGCAAGTAGCAGATATATTCACAAAATCACTTCCTAAGGAGATATTTGAGTTTCTCCAGCAAAAGTTGGGAGTTATTGCTCCCTCCTCTTGAAGCAAGAGGAAGCATAGTTTGAGGGGGAGCTTGGTCTCCCTACCGCAAGAAGGCTAGATGGTCTTGCAAAATATTTTTAGAAGCAGTAAAACATGGACTCAGGGGGAGTCTATTTGAGAAACATGTTTTCAGATTGTGCAGAGTACCCAAAATGTAGAAAAGGGGAGAAATGAGTGTTGACCTTTGTCATTGATGTCAAAGGGGGGATAAATTGAACTCAAAATACTATATCTTCCAAGAGGGAGAAATCAATCTAAGGGGGAGAAATATCTTCATGC
This sequence comes from Sequoia sempervirens, assembly GCA_007258455.2. Classification (NCBI taxonomy): domain Eukaryota; kingdom Viridiplantae; phylum Streptophyta; class Pinopsida; order Cupressales; family Cupressaceae; genus Sequoia; species Sequoia sempervirens. The sequence continues at coordinate 178,747 of VDFB02253134.1, read as the reverse complement.
ATTTATGAATGGTTTTATGGATGGCCCAACATTTTGTTGTTTTCCATCAATGACAAAGGGGGAGATTGTTGAACATAAGTTGTCATGATGTCAAACACTATCATTAATGAAGAATTTGTCTCATCAATCATATCACTAAATAAAGAAACATACATTGTTAGTTTTATTGAGGGGTGACTGCCTTCTAAAAGTTGGTGTGATTGTTGTATGCTTGCAATATCATGCGTTTATTTATTCACTGTGATAGTGATGGTCTAGAAGATTGTATTGAAATGTTTTAGTTCAATATTTATCAAGTTAAGTGTTTCTCAAGTCTCCCTTTTGGAGACATTTTAGGCTCTATGGTTTGAAACGAGTGTATTCCTACACTTATTCTATCATATTCGAGAGTTTCTAGAGGATAGGTTCAACATGCATAAAGTTTGAAGTGATAGAAGGTTCTTTGTGCTTGTCTATCATCTAGTTTTTGTTTGAGTTGTGTGTGGTAATGACTAGTAGCATACATAATTCAATTCTTGTGTGGTGTCAAAATAGGACCTTATTAAGTTCCATGTGGTAGCACATGGTATCATGTAATTTTGGCTACAACAAAATTTGATTTTGGACCAACGTGTTACATGTTTCATGTAATTTGAATTTAGGTCCACCTTATGTCATCCTAGCTATTTGTAGATCCATGACTAACATAGAAGAGTGTTGATGTAGTGCCATGTTATAACTTTCAAATGTTTTGATGTATTGCATGAATCATGTCAAGTAGAATTATATCAGTGTAAAGAAAGTTTGGCCGTAGGTGTAAACTAAAGAGAAGGTGGTGAAGAGTTGCATTTCAATGTGTGCGCCAATATCAGAAGATCATATGTAGTGAGGAAGAGTGTTAGTTGTAACTCTGGCATGTGTGTGAGATATAGAAGATCCACAAGCATTACCTTTGTATTCTGGTAGGACTGGTGTTCTACTCGTACTGATTCAATTAAGGATTGGCATCTCTTGTAGGTTGGTTCCTATAGATACAATAGGGGATTGGTGTCTCTAGTAGGTTGGTGCCTACTTCATATTATAAAATTCACTTCTACATTCCTACTTTGTAAGGCTAGATTTGGATAGTATATCCAAACAACTATTCTCACCATGGTTTTTCCCATCTTGGGTTTCCATGTATATCTAGTGTTCTCATGTGTAGATGTGTGTGCTTATGTTGTTCCTTGATCATTTGTTTTTGCTTTGATTCTGGTTTAAATTCTGATATGTGCATTTGAGTAAATATTTTTAAATATATTTGATCTACTGATTCAGCCCCCCTCTCAGTAGATTGTGTGCCCTTCGCTAATATACTGGGGGGGGGGCGGTGAATTAGTGTATATTACTTTTATCAAAATTAAACCAGCAAACAAGAATTAAAAACACACATAAACCACATACACATAAGAAAACACCAGATATATGTAGAAAACCCTAAAAGTGAAAAACCTAGATGATAAAGTTGCTTGAGTCTACTGCTCAAATCCAGCCTCATGATAAGAGATTTTGCAAATGTTTTGTAAGCACCAACTTACAAGTGGGTGACCCCACAATAGTGGGTTACACTTTTTGGCCAAACTTGACATTGAACTGATTTATTTTAACTAAATCTTCACTTTTGGGCACCTATAGCTGCTAAACCATGAGTAATTTGAAGACGATGCAAGCTAGCGATTTGTGATATTTTGTTTGTAGATTCTAAATATATATAATTTTAAAATTTTGGAATTAGATTTCATTTCTTTTTCCATCTCCTTCGAAAAAGTAGTTTTTAGCAGTAACACCATTTTTAAAGAGTGATGTTCACCGTCTACAACATAACTTTTTTTCTATGAAGGATAAAATTTTAATTTTTTACTATGTTATCTAGCACATTCATTTGGTTTAATAGTGTTTTATTGAATTTGTTTTCTTAATTAAGTTTTGAAGTCAAGCCAATTATAATTTAGACATAGGTGGACCTTATACAACATAATTTTTTTTGTATGTATCAAAATTCAATTTTTTTTTGTTGGATCAAGGACATCAATACCGAGCACGTACATATTTTTAAATTTTCTTTTGATAATCTACTATTTTTTCATGTGCAAAATGGAGAGCTTGATTTTCGGTGAAAAACCTATGTTTAATTATTTTTAAACTAAAAAAAAAAAAAACATAATAAAACCAAAATATATTAAAATTATACTTGATGGATAGGTCGTTTTGAGCACTCTAATCATTTAGTTGGGTTTGTGAAGTTGATTCTATTTTCATCTTCAACCTAAGCTTTTGAGGGAAATTTTTGTAGAAAACTACACATGGAGGGGGAGAAGGGAAAAAAAGGGGGGGTTCAAGCGAACCCTACTAGACCCCTTCGAGCGAAGGGGGTTCGCTAGAAGGGGGGTTCACTCAAACCCCCCCTTTTTTCCCTACTTCCCTTTGTTTCATTAGGAAAATCCCACCAAAAGGGGGTTCAAGTGAACATACCTCGAAAAAGGGGTTCACTCGAAGGGGGTTGTTCAAGCGAACCCTTTTTTGGGTTTGCTCAAACACCCACCTTCGAGCGAACCCATTAAAACCTAAAACCCAATTTTTTTTAAGCGTCTAAGAATTTTTTCTTTGTCAATACAATTGTAACCCACTTATGTGGGATCACCCAGGTACATTGAAACCCAAGAAAATGTTTTGAGGCATCAATCTTTAGGTACACTGTACACCTAATTGAGCACCAACCCAATTTTTTGAGGCACCAATCCATGAATCCTTACAAGTTCTTATATGAAAATTCTAGTTCTTCTTTAACCTGAAATGCACCTTTTCAATTTATATACTAATTTCTCTTTCTCTTCCTAGTGTTCTTATGAGCACTATCTTCTCCTCTCTCTTAACTCACCTTGCAATCTATGTTCTCATTATCACAGTTTCTCTTTTAATCAATACTATTTGCATGATTTTATGCAAAAAACCCTCACACACTACCTATATATAAAATATGTTCAATTTAGTAACATTTTTTGTAATTGAATTTATTGTGTATATATATCCCTTATACACGTTGCAAAATTATATTCTCAACAACCACCAATTGAATCGACAAAACCAAGAGAATAACTGTTTCCACTGTTACAGTTAACCCTAACTACTTCGTATTCCATCAAAACCATTGCTTGAATGATTTTGCACCACTTTGTAAAAAATATAGTTGAATCAACTTCTTCTCTGTAATTGCCTATCAAATTTTAGCTTCATAAATTAGCTATTTGCTTACTTTCAATGTCAATCATTGATCTTACCTTTCTTTCCATCTTGAATGGACACATATCATCATCACACACCATTGATTTGAATTTTCTTTACATGTTAGTTCATTGAATAGTCTTCAACCAATAAGAACTTGTCATGAAATTAACTTTTCCATCTCAATCACGATCAACAATTATTCATCTTCATATTTACCACTTATATCTAGAGCTTGCCACTTGTCGACATTACAAAAACTCATGAATTTACCATTTTGCAATCTATATTATCTTGCAAAGATGTGTAGACCTGACATGTGGTGTGATTTCACACTCTCACACTAGTAGATACCCTTCAATTTTCTTCCCTGTAGTCATGCACTAGTCAATGATCTTGTAGGATCAACATGCACTGTTGGACCACCATTGAATTTCTAGCACGTTAGTATCCTTTGCATGCCATAAGATTAAATACCTCTTGAGCCGATAACCAATAGAAAACATAGTTGATAATATGACGACAATGACGGCTTAAGTTGTCACTCAAGTGACTTCTCACTGAGGATAGTAGGTCAACATCAAAATATGACATCTAACTAAATAAACCTATCACAATGTTTTAATAGAGTCTGATAAAACCCTATCTTGTAGAGCAGAGTTTTATTGGTCATCAACTTGCAGAGCTTGACTTGTGATTCAAGATTATGATCTATATGCATGAGTTGCTTCCAAGCATGCTTCAATTTCATAGAAACATCATCCCTTGACATTAATGACAATAATGCCAACATTTATAATCCTTAATATGTTAAATTACAATCTATCTTATATTTAAATATATGTGATAAGTGCTCACCCCCAAATTTGTTTTGACAATCTAAAAATCATCGAGACCAACACAATTTATCCTTTGGAGGAATTAACCATCATCATGATCAAATTGACCTCAGTAGTATTTGTTATTCTAGATTCTTTATTTGAGTTCTTCACAAATTGATCTAGAACTAATTTACTAGTCATGAAAATTTGATTTGATATGAGGGTTTTTTTATTTTCCAAACAACCATTAACTTTACCCATTATAGAACATCTTTTCCTTTGTCTTCTACACTCTATATTTCTGGAGGCATGTGTGGATAATAAATAATATATACTAGATATAGGATCTATAATTTTGGCTACTATGGTGCTAATACATCTTTAGGAACACTTGGGGAAATATATCATAAAGGAAATAGAGGAATAAACAACAATATTGGTTTTTCATGTTGCATTAGCATATAAATGTCAATTCTCTTCTTATCAAATAGATTTAGTTTTATCTCCTTCAAAGTTGCATCTACACTATCCTTGTCTATTTTATTTTCTTTTACTTAGTATTTTATTGACTTCTCTTATTATTTATTATCATCTTTAGGAAGATGGAGGAAGTACTTCACCATTGGGAATCTCTAACACTTATACCTTTTCTTTTGGAACCTATGATTTTCTTGTCATCTTTGAACATAGGAAAAACCAACTAAACTTTAAAACTATCTTCACTCTTTCATAACTTGAAGAAACCTCTTTGTTATACCAATTTATCAAGGGTAAATATTGTTGGTTGATATTATTTTTGAAAAACTATGGTTAAATAATGTCTACCTCATCATTTTAAATACCTTCCATATTCTCCAAAAAAATCTATAAATTCATGAATTATTAGATAGATGAAATCCCTTCTTGCTTGAATTAATGTGCAAAATTGGACAAATAGTCCTTGATTTTAAAGCATGCACAAACAAAATTCCCAATCTCTCTTGCAGTATGCCTTTATTTTCATAGGTGTGTTTTTAATATAAAGTTTTAAAATTGAATCTCTTGATTTCTCCACTAATGAATTTAGAATTTGTGATATTCTTACACTTGCATATTCTTGTTTACCCATATAAAACTCAATGTTCATGCTATTTTATTTCTATTTTTACTATTAATTAGTCATCATTTGCGTGTCACTCTAAAGCAACTATAGTTTCTCTTATCATGTTGGGTGAACCCACAATAGTGAATCTCATTTGGAGGACATCACTTTTTTGAACTTAGATGGAGGTGAAAACTTAAAACACCTTCATTCGAAGGTACGTCATAAAGTACCTTCACTCTAATACGGACCTTCATTTGAAGGTTTTTAAATATTTTTGAGGGGAACAACATACCTTCAAATGAAGGCCCTAAAAGTGACCTTTCCACCTTAGGCCTCAAATTTTCCTTAAAATTTTATGTTTCCACAACCCAAAAAATGGAATGAATATGCAAATTTAATTTATAGGATCGTAGCACTCAAAGTAAGTTTTAAAACAACTATAATATTAAATATATGTATTTTTTTTTATTATATTTATTCTCTATTTTCTAGTGAAGATAGGTTTATTAACAATTCTGAAGGTTTTTGTTCCACACAAATAGAAAAATAGTAAAATAGATAATAATAAATAATTAAAAATTATTTTCCTCTAGGTATTGATGTTTTTATTTCAACCAAAAAAAAAATTAATTTAGATGAATACAAAAAAATCATTCGATATTGAATGAACCTATGCTTGAATTATAGCTAATCTCACTTTAAAAAGATAAAAAGAAAATTATGTAGCAAAAAATTATGGAAACATATTCATGCCCTAGATATCTGTGTTATGAATCTATGTTTAAAAAATTATAATTTTATCCTTAGAAATAAAGTTATGTTGTACTAAAGAAGCACCACTTTTTAAGAATATTGTTAACTATAAAAGTGTTAATAAAAATTAAGTAAAAAACTCAAAAAATATTTTTTAAAATTTTAAAAAATATTTATAATCTACAGACAAAAACTCAAAATTCACTAGTTTCCGTTATCTTCAAATTCTTAATGGTTTAGTTGCTATAGGTGTCAAAAAGTGAAAATTTGGTTTAAAAAATGTTGATTTTAATGTCCTACTTTGGCCCTAAAAGTGTAACACACTGTTGTGAGATCACCTTGTTGCAATTTTATCATGTTGTTGTCTTATTTTTCAACAAATATTTTCTTTGGATCATTGAGGTGACAATTATTCTAAGATGAAATAATGATGAGGTTTGAGATTCATGATGGTTGCAGTAAAGGAATAGTAGAGAAAAGGCTAAAAAATGAAGCTTTGAAGAGAAATGGCACCAATGATGAAAATTTCTACTTGATTCTCTATCAAGAATGGAAATTTTCCCAAGTGAAGTTGGCACACTTTTGATGTAAAATCCATATGATTTTTATTGATGCACCTTTTGGATGTTTAAGCCAATTATTGTTTCCACCCATATCTCCTAGCATTTGAATTCAATGTTGGTACACTTTCCCATTAAAAAATCCAATACTAGCATAAACTTAAATTGTTGGTAAAGCCAATAAAATTCTTTGTCCAATTCTCTACTTTTGGCTTAAGTAATAAAAATTTCCTCCTTGGTGCACTTTTTGTGTGGCTAATCCACTTGTTTTCTCTCTCAAAAGTCATACAATTCTGAAAATACTTAAGTGAATCATACCAAAGACAACCAATATAAATGAGTCACATTTTTCTATGGATTGAACCACCTAAAAACTATACCAAATATCATTGGAACATGGTAAAAAAGTAGGAAGGCTCCAACTAAAGCTAAAAAGTGAAAAAGACAAGTGTGACATGTGCCCAAAAAATGGAAAAAAATTAGCTTTGAGCTCCACTAAGAACTTTACCTAAGACATGGGTTTAAATCACTAAAATCTCCACTTAAAATATTGTAACTAGTTAAGTGATGTGCACCTAGTAGAAAAAGGTGAAGGATAGTTGAAAGGTGGCACAATTTTTATGGTTTGAGCCATAAAATTCTCAATTAATCATCAACAAATATGGAAAAATACTTAATGATATATGCTAGTTTTAGAATGAGGAATTCTAAGGTGAAATCAGTGCACATTTCATTGGAAAAATCCAACCCCAAGTTTTTCCTCAAATATAAGACAGATGGTTATTGTTTTAGTGATGTGTTTTTTCCTTTAAAATAATAAAAAGAACACAAAAGTGTGCAAATTTTTTATAATAACCATCAAATATCTCCTCCAAGCACATGCTTGTATGGATCAAAGCATCCAAATCTCCATCTAGACACCTAAAGGGAAACTTTGGCACACCTTTTAGGTGAAAAAGTTGCTAACAAACTTTACTTAAGGTAATTTAATGTAAGAATAATATAAGGATGTGGCTAAGTCTATTAAAGTGATAATTGAAGAATCTCTAACCCCTTGGAATCATCAAAATAGTGAATACAACCACATGTAATAGTAGTATTTTATGCAAATATTAATCATTTTAAGAAGGATGTCAACATGTTCTTAATATTAGGGTTTGGAGTAGGTGTTAGCATATTTGAACATTTGATGATGACCTTTTGTTTTGTGTGTGTTTTCCATTAGTTATAATGTGTATGAGTCATTGGAAGTTAGTATTAAGTGATAAAAAGTGCATATAGTAAGCTTGATTAGGTCATAAGTATCTTATGAATATCATGAGTAGGGTTTCTATGATAGCAAGACAACTCATCAAATATCTTTGATTTCATGTGTACATTTTTGAATGAATAGTTACAGAAAACATCAATAATACTTTTATAATGTAATAGTTTGTTGATATTAATGGTTTTTCCTTATGATAATGTTCCTTATATATGTCACAATATTCTTACATTTCTAGCACTATATTCTTTAGATAACATGTCTTATCTTATACATGAGGATGTGATTCATGATTAAATTAATATTTTACACCTCATTTTTTTGTAATGTCCCCTCCTAGCCTTTGAGTGGTGTTTATCCTTTAGCCTATTCCATAGTTCCGTAGGCTAAACAAAATTGGTAAGGGAACTCAGTTCTAGTCCTTTTTGTTGGGTTTTTTAGAGTTTCAGGTGGATTTTCTATTTTTAGCATAGGACCAATCCAGTACTTACTATTTACAATAAGTATTTTGGCATATCAATTTTCCTACCAGCTCAAGTCTTTGTTTTTTTTAACTATTTTTAGTATTTACTAAAAATAGTAAGTCTATTTTGGGAAGCTAGACTTGGTCAAGCTACTTTCAACAGTGTTATCTCAGCTGATGCGTTGGGTTGCTAAGTTTTGATTATTTTAATATTGTATTTCCTCTCTTGAAAGTGAATTTAATAAAGTTATTTTATAACTTTAAGTTAAGGGTCAGAGGGGACATGTTTTTGTAACCTAGCGCCTAGTGCATTGACTTAAGGTTGTTTTGAAGCATCATAATTGCTTTTGAAGGTTGAATAAGTGGGGGATTCCTAGAGGCTAAGTATGAGTTAAAAATTAAAATAAAACAAAAGCAAAGGGGAAGAAAGGCGTTGATTTTGAAGGGAGCACTTATTCAAACCTAATTTCACCCTAATTCTTCATTGTGACTTTATAAACTCATTTTGAAGCCTCATTTTTGGTATGTTAAAATGGTTGCATAAGGAGATGCTACTAGAAACATTCCAGAGGTCTAAAAATAGGTGTTGAGGATGAAAACCCTTGGCATTGGGGAGTTGGTTTTGATAGTGCAATATCTACCCTAGTTGGTTGGGGTGTGGTTCCATCTAGGGATCACTTTCAAAGCTTCATTGTTGTAGTTTAAATCAAACAGGATGAAGATATTTGAGTATTTTTTATGTGTGGTCAGTTGGGTTTTGGTTTGTGATGATGTAGCTTCATTTTGGAGTGATTTTTTTAGTGTTTTGAAGTGGTTTCAGTGATTTCTAGGAATACTAGCAATTGGGTTTGAATATGGTTATTTGTTCATAACTCTTCAATGACTTGGTTTCTCATCGTGGGTATTGGTTCTTAAGAGAGCTCTCATCTAGGTACCCAAGATGACATATTTATTCAAATTTATTGATGAGAACCTAATTTTCTAGAGCAAGTCAATTTTCTCATATTGGCGCCCTTGTGGAGGTGTTTCCAGAAATTTGATCAGTCATGGAGTGGCCTTTCTATTCCATCGTGGTGGTCTGAAAATGATGTATTTGGCATGGAGTATTCAAGGGGTTTTTGGTTGTATTCTTGGTGAAAAGCATTGCAAGATTGAAGACCTTTCTTTTCTGTTTGGGAACCAATTTTCAGGTCTGATATAATATTTTCTTGAGTTTGGTTTAGCTTGTAATGAGAGGTCTAATATTTTATGTAAACTCATAAATTTCTATTATGTAATTTGAGTATAGTAATCTGAAAGTTGTTCTTTGCAAGCTTGTTTATCATTGTATTTCCTGCATCTTATGTTATCTATTCAATACCGTGTTGAAACATTGATTGGCACATTGAAAAAACAAGCAAACATACTCATACACAAACACAATCAGGTAGATAGAAATAAAAAAAATTAGGGGTCTTACATTACAATGGTATCAAAGTGCATTTGATCTTGCCATCCAGTGGATACACTTAATTCATGAGCTTTAGTGATAGAGAAAGGAGATATTAGGAGAGACTTAGGAAGAAGGAAGAGAGTTGTTGGGAACATTGGCCTTCATTTGAAGAAGGACAAAATTTTGAAACTAGTTCAATTGAGTCATCTAGATCAAAAACTAATTCAGTTGAGTCATCCAAATCAGAAGCTCACTCTATAGAGTCATCTAGTTCATAAAATATGGGTGACAAGGGAGAAGAAGGTGAGAGACAAGAGGAATCACCTGATAGGATAATGTTACTATTAGATGCCTTGGTTAGAGGGCAAGGGAGAGTAGCCCAACATGCTCAAGAAACCATCCAACAGTTAGCTCAGTTGATACAAAGGATGGATCAGTTGGAACAGGGAAATGGTATAGGGTAGTGTAAAGTAGTTAATCAACAGAATGGGGGAGCAATGGCATGGCCCCTTATGCCAATTTTTCCACCTAGAGTAGATGCTCTTCTTAATCCTGAGCTCACTATGGTAGAAAAATAATAAAAATTTAGATAGTATTGGTTAGATGTAGGGCCTAGATTTCAACAACACATATCTCTTAGAGAGTACATTGATCTTAGAATGAGACATACACCCAACAGGGGTAACATGAATCAACATAATGATTTGTGTAGGAAGGTTGGGAAACTTAATCTTCCACATTTTGATGGTTCAGGAAAGATGGCGACAAGAGCTTGGGTCCAAAATTTGGATACCTACTTCACATTAAACCCCATGCCAGAGTTGGAATCTATTTAATATGCCTCTATCCATCTTGATGGTATTGCACATGAGTGGTGGTATAATGGAATGGTCACCATGGGACATGCTCAAATAACCTCTTATGCTAAGTTTACTGAAAGATTAATAGAGAGGTTTGATAAGAAGGATCTGGAGCTACATTTTAAGAAGGTAGCAGAGTTGAAACAATGGGTAATAGTTGATTCTTATGTTGCAAATTTTCAGAAATTATTTGTGTTAGTGACTGATATATCAAAGAGAAAACTCATAGTACTCTTCATAGATAGGTTATTCGATCCTCTAAGGGTTTGGATTAAGGATTTCAATCCACCTACTCCAAGAAGCCATAAAGAAAGCAAGAGACATGGAATCATCCAGTTTTAAGAGAAAATTTCAGACGGAGGGTTTGTTGCACAAAAAGGAAAAGGGTAAAAAACACACTGCTAGGGAACATGAACAACCTAAGCAACATGATCAACATAAGAAACATTACATAAAGATTGATAGTGAGAATATTAATGAGCTTAGGAGGAAGGGATTACATTTTACATGCAAGGAGCCATATACCCAAGGTCATAAATGTTTAGCTAAGGGGAAAGCACTCTTGATTGAGTACTATTCAGGTGAAGAGAGTGAATAAAAAAAATCAGACCAGCAAGCTGATACTAAAGATAGTGGGAATGAAAAGGAATTAGAAGAGGGTGGTAAATAGGAAGACAAAGATGGGAAGTTAGCCCAACTTCATATTTTTTAGAAGAATGAGACTCTTCGCATTAGAGGAGTACTCAAGGGGCAGCAGATGGTGGCTTTGATAGATACAACCTGACTACTCATAATTTCATAGATGAGGGCTTGGTTTCTCATAGATGCCTTCAAACACAAGAGGTGAGTGGTTTTTGGGTTATGGTAGCTAATGGGTTTACTATTCAATGCACTAAGATGGTTCCACAGTTGAGCATACAATTTGGGAATTATGAAGTTACAAAGGACTTTTATGTTGTGAGTATTAGAGACACAGATGCAGTTATGGGGATACAGTGGCTATGTTCTTTGGGATAGATCACACTTAATTTTTAGACCATGGAGCTAAATTTTAAATTATATGGGAAGAATGTGGTCTTGAGGGGTATTTCTAATGGAGGACCACATGTGGTGTCTTTCAAATGAATGGAGATAATTTTTAGGTATGATCAGGTAGAGTGGGCATTAGAGTGTGTTATTGAGTCCAAAATTACAAAGGAGGTTAAGAGGTCATACCCACCTAATATACAAGAGCTGATTACAAAGAGGAGTAAGGATTTTCGTAGCATTCCTCCAGGTATGCCTCCTGATAGAGGCATTGAGCATGCAATAGGGCTTGAGGAGGGAGTGAAGCTAGTGATTACTACTCCCTACCAACATCCAAAGAGGCTCAAGGATGAGATAGAGAAGACTATACAAGAGCTTCTAGAGATGGGACATATTTGGCCTAGCAAGATCCCATTTGCTTCTTTGGTTGTCTTGGTGAAGAAGAAGGATAGGACTATGCGTATGTGTGTGGATTATAGGGCATTGAAAAAGAAGAAAATTAAAATAGGTATCCTATTCCATGCATATATGAGCTTATAGATGAGTTGCATGGAGAAGTTTACTTCTCCAAGATTGACTTGAGATCGGGGTACCATCAAATCAAAGTTTGGGAGGAGGATGTGGAGAAGACTTCTTTTAGATTCCATTTTGGACATTATGAGTTTCTTGTCATGCCATTTGGCTTGACAAATGCTCCAACTACTTTACAATCATGCATGAACAAGGTGTTTAGCAAGCATCTTCGTATGTTTATTTTAGTCTTTTTTGATGATATCATTGTTTTTAGTAGATCATGGGAAGAACATTTACAACACTTGGATGAGGTGTTAGGTATTCTTGAGTGTGAATCACTTTTTACAAAAGAATCCAAGTATGAGTTTGGGTTGACAGAGCTATTTTATTTGGGGCATATTATCAGTGCTAATGGTGTGCGTGTAGATCCTGAGAAGATTAAGGCAATACTTGATTGGCCACCATCCACAAATTTGACACAAATTAAGGGTTTTTTTGGTTTTTGTGGGTTCTATAGGAGTTTTGTTAAAGGGTTTTCATAGGTTAATACTCCACTTACAAATTTGACCAAGAAAGGGGCATTCACTCGGTCTAAATCAACACATAAGGCATTTGATCAGTTTAAGGTTTTGATGAGTTCATATCCAGTGTTAGCTATTCTAGATTTTTCTAAAGCTTTTGAGCTTGAGTGTGATACATCAGGTGAAGGTATAGGGGTTTTCCTCATGCAAAACAAGCATCCCATTGATTTTGAGAGAAAAAAATTGAGGGGAGGTAAAAGGAATTATTCTATATATAATAAGGAGATGCAAGCCATCATGCACACTTTGGCTAAGTACAAACAATATCTCATTGGGGATATATTTATAGTTAAAACTAATCATAAAATCTTGAAATACTTTCTAAATCAGAAGGATTTGAGTGAGAGACAACAAAAATGGGTTAGCAAGCTTTGAGCCTTCAATTTTGAAATTGAATATTTGAAAGGAAAATGTAATGTTGTGGCTGATGCACTCTCTAGGAGACCTCATTTGTGCATCTTTTCTGAGATTACATCAGATTGGAAGGAGAATATTCAAGAAAATTATGCTAAGAAAAACTTCACAAACAACATTTTAGATGGTACTTTGGATGATGATAAATATAGTGTGAGAGATGGATTGATGTTCTACAAAGAGAGATTTTTTTTAGTGCCTGAAACAAAGATGAAAGAGCAGATTTTAAAAACATTTCATGACTCTCCAATGGTTGGTCATTTAGGGTTTTATAAGACATATAGATCCATGAGAGATTCTCATGGAAGGGTATGAAGGAAGACATTACTAAGTATGTGCATGAGTGTCAAGTGTGCCAACAAAACAAAGATGAGCACACATACCTTTCTGGTTTAATACAACCTTTGCCCATTCCTACTCAGAAGTGGGAAAGTATTTCAATGGATTTCATCACAAGGCTTCCCAAGGTGTCGGGAAGATTATATTTATGTGGTAGTAGACCGTTTGACCAAATTTTCCCATTTTTTACCATATCAATAGGATATTCAGAGTTATAGGTGGCAGATTTGTTCTTCATGGAGGTGTTTAGACTTCATGGGGTGCCAACAAACATCATGAGTGATAGGGACAACAAGTTTATGAGCTTGTTTTGGCAAGAGCGGTTCAAGTTAAGTGATACCGAGTTGACTCCGGGCACTAGTTACCATCCCTAAACGGGTGATCAAACTAAAATAGTCAACAAATGGGTGAAAGGCTACCTTCAAAACTATGTTTCAAGACAACATAAGGCTTGGGTCAGATGGTTGCACTTGGGGGAGTTTTGTTACAACTCCACATTCCACATGTCCATTAAGATGTCACCTTTCATGGATTTGTATGGTTATGAAACATCTAGCTTCATTGATTTGTTATTTGGTGATTGTAGAGTGCCCAAGGAAAATGATTTCTTGTAGGAGAGGCAAGACATAATGAGATCCTTGAGAGAGAGAATATTTAACATGCACAAAATCAAAAGAATTTATACATTGATCAACACCATATAGAGTGAGAGTTTGAGGTGGGTGACATGGTTTATGCTAGGTTGCATCCATACAGACAATTCACTCTCAAGAAGAGTGGAGCAGAGAAGTTGAAACCTCACTTTTATGGCCCATTCAGAGTCACTAGGAGAGTTAGACAAGTAGCTTATGAGCTTGAGTTACCTGAGGAGAGTAGAGTGCATAATGTTTTTCATGTATCACACCTTAAGAGGGAACTTGGAAATAATGTGATACCTTCAACAGTGTTTCCCCCATTAGATAAGGAGGGTAAATTGGAGCTTATACTAGAGGAAATGATTGATTTTAGGGAGAGGACCATTAGGAGGAGAGTGATCACAGAGTACTTGGTGAAGTGGCGAGACTTTCTAGTTAAGGATGCTACTTGGGAGAGTGAGTAGATTTTGCAGCACCCAACACTACGATTGCTTGAGGGCAAGAAATATTTGGGGAGGGAGGATTGTAATGTCCCCTCCTAGCCTCTGAGTGGTGTTTATCCTTTAGCCTATTCTAGAGTTCCTGTAGGCTAAACGAAATTGGTAAGGGAACTTAGTTCTAGTCCTTTCTATTGGGTTTTCGGAGTTTCAGGTGGACTTTCTATTTTTAGCAAGGGACCTGTCCAGTACTTATTGTTTATAGTAAGTCTTTTGGCATATCAGTTTTTGTACCAGCTTGAGTCTTTGGTGTTTTTACTATTTTTAGTATTTACTAAAAATAGTAGGTCTATTTTGGGAAGTTGGACCTAGTTAGGCTACTTTCAACAGTGTTATCTCAGTTGAGGTGTTGGGTTGCTAAGGTTTGATTATTTTAATATTGTATTTCCTCTCTTGAAAGTGAATTTAATAGAGTTATTTTATAGCTTTAAGTTAAGGGTCGAAGGGGACATGTTTTTGTACCTTGGCACCTAGTGCATTGACTTAAGGTTGTTTTAAAGCATCAAAATCACTTTTGAAGGCTGAATAAGAGGGGGATGCCTAGAGGCTAAGTATGAGTTAAAAATTAAAATAAAACAAAAGAAAAGGGGAAAAATGAAATTTCGTTTGGAGGGAGCACTTATTCAAGCCTAATTTTACCCTAATTCTTCATTATGAATTTATAAACTCATTTTGAAGCCTCATTTTGGGTATGTTGAAATGGTTGCATAAGGAGATGTTGTTGGAAACATTCTAGAGGTTTTAAAACAGGTGTTGAGGATAAAAAACCTTGGAATTGAGGAGCTAGTTTCAGTAGTGCAATATATACCCTAGCTATTTGGGGTGTGGTTCCATCCATGGATCACTTTCAGAGCTTGATTGTTGTAGTTTCAATCAAACATGATGAAGATATTTGATTATTTTTGATGTGTGGTCAGTTGGGTTTTGGTTTGTGATGGTGTAGCTTCATTTTGGAGTGAATTTTTTAGTGTTTTGAAGTGGTTTCAATGATTTTTGGGCATACTAACAACTAGGTTTGAATATGTTTATTTGCTCATAGCTCTTCAATGACTTGGTTTCTCATCATGGGTATTGGTTCTTAAGAGAGCTCTCATCTAGGCGCCCAAGAAGACATATTTATTCAAATTTATTGATGAAAACTTGATTTTCTAGAGCAAGTCAATTTTCTCATATTAGCGCCCTTGTGGAGGTGTTTCCAAAAATTTGATAGTCATGAAGTGGCCTTTCTATTCTATCGTGGTGGTCTGAAAATGATGTATTTGGCGTGGAGTTTTCAAGGGTTTCTTGGTTGTATTCTTGGTGAAAAGCATTGCTAGATTGAAGACCTTTCTTTTCTATTTGGGCACCAATTTTCAGGTCTGATATAATATTTTCTTGAGTCTGGTTTAGCTTGTAATGAGAGGTTTGATATTCTATGTAAAATCATAAATTTCTATTATGTAATTTGAGTATAGTAATCTGAAAGTTGTTCTTTGAAAGCTTGTTTATCATTGTTTTTCCTGCATCTTATGTTATCTATTCAATACCATGTTGAAACATTGATTGGCACATTGAAAAAACAAGCAAACATACTCATACAAAAACACAATCAACTAGATAGAAACAAAAAAATAGGGGTCTTACATTACATTTTCCTTGTTGATATCCATGTATTCTATGTTTTCCTTATTGATATCAATGTATTCCATGATGATGCATCACATTATGATAATACCTCTTTATCTCTTCATGTGGATGTTTGTGATACTGTTATTGAAATGAAATATGCATCCACCCAAGATAATTTCCACATAACCTAAGTAGAGAAATCTATGCAAACAAGTATTCAGAATCCATATGCAAAATAATAGACAAAATACCATAAAAGATGACACAAGATATACCCTATGAAAACCCTCAAGAGAGAAAAACCCAACTTCCAAAAGAATCCATCACTCATGTATTATTCAACAATAAACATTACAATACATATTCAAAGTCCTCCATGAACATGTTTGAAACATAAAGCCCTCTACAAGCACTCCATGTGAAAAAACATGTAACCACACATCCCATGCCATGCTTCAACCCTCACAAATGCCAAAAAGAGATGCTCTCAACCCCTTAGCCAAAATAGCCAAGCCAACAAGCTAACCTTAGAAAACTACTTGTGTGTTTGATTTTATAGAAACTAGCTCACACAAAACCACCAAGTGGTACTACATAAAACAATGTGACTAATATCATGAGCTTACAAAACATTAACCCCTCATTTAATATTGGTACTAAGTTTTAACAACATTAAATATTTTCCCCTTTGCAACCCCACATGAAATATTTAATCGAGTGTTACAACACATAAAGTGGCCCCAAGAATGCTAGACCCATGTGATGCATGCATCCATAGATTCCCTAGGTGCACCACATAATAAATAAATATTACATTATAAAATTATGTGAGGCAGAAAACACACCTTTTCCTAACATTCTCTTGCTTGTTGTATACATTGCATAAGGGGTAAACAAATAAACTCAAACATGAATAAGGGGACAATTCCTCTAATCACATATACCTTTAAGGAATCAAAGTGCTCCATTTTCCCCATCAAGATACCTACAATAAGAATCAAGGTGACCACCATATCAAGCATGAATGCTCTCACCCTCCATCATGCCAATGCACAAAGATAATAAGAAATCCAAAAATATGCCGCACTTTATGTCATTAAGGAGAATAAGTCCTATCTCTAACTATATTCCAATACACAAACACTCAACACATGTAACAAGTATGTATCAATAGTTATCAAGATATAATTACCATAGCTGAAAATAGCACCCACAAAAAATGCTAACATCCAACTATCCATATATCAAAGGTATGCAAATCATAACAAGTGAACCTCATACCATCAACCTATACAACCCTTAACATGCAATCACAAGCTCCAAGTACATATAATAAACATATTGTGTAATGTTAATATATGTAATCAAAATGAAAACAATAAACACAAATAATAGAACTTTAAACTAAAGGAAAGCTAATTAATTTGATTTCAAATAAAGAAATAAAGCTTCCTCAGAGGCGTTCCATCTTCCTCTATCTCCAGAGATTTGTTTGAAGCTGCTGCTCTCAGATTGTGTAAGCTTGGCTTCTCCAAATGGCAATCTGCAGAATGAGTATGCAAAGTGATAAAGCTTCTCTATCCTATATGCTGGTGGGGGTGAGAATGCTGACATATATGCACAGGGGCTGTAAATTGAAACTAAACTATGTGGATGATTGGCCATGATATGCTATGATCTTATGCTATGCTATGAAATGAGAATGCTAAAAGGCTTATGCTATTTGCAATTTGGCTATAGTTTATCTGTTGAAAGCTTCTATATGATTGCAAAGACCCGACAATCCTATTTATAGTTTTTTTGCAAGCAAAATCCTGGCTGGCAAGGATCAACGACTGTGAGGTTGTCTGGTAAGTTTGAATGGTGAGAGATGGAGAGGTTGAGAGGAAGATGGAAGAGGTTAAGAGGTTGGAGAGAAGAATGGATGCCTGTCTTCAACCCACGGGAACAAGCTTGCACAGGAACAGAGGAAATTTAATTTTTCTGTTTTGGCAGTTTGTTTTCATGGTTGTTGAAGATAATGCAAATTAATTAATTAAATAAATTTATTTAATTTCATTTATGTGAGTTTGATTTTTGATTTTAGAACTATAGAAGATTTAATTAAATATTTAGAATATTTAATTTGCAAATAGACTTTAGAAGAATTAAAATATTTAATTGCGAATGGACTTTAGAGGAATTAAATATTTAGAATATTTAATTACGAATGGATATTAGAAGAATATATTTTAAAAGAGAGAAATATTTAATCTTTATTTGAATAAAATATCCAAGCCAAGATTATTGATAATTAATATAAATAAATCGTAATGTTTATTTAATTAATTAAGAAATAGATAAGAAAAGTGATTAAATAAACTTATTTATTTAATCGAAATGAAAGAATGAACAATATAAATAAATTATTTAAATTTATTTATACGTAGATCGAATTTAGAAATTTAATTAAATATTAAAAATATTTAATTAATTACCAGACTATGTGATGTGACCATTTTTAGGTGTATACATTTTGCCCCTCTTTGAAGTGATGTGTTCTACGCATTGCTTCAAAGAATTTTGAAATTTGCCCCAGATGTTGACTGTCGAATGTTGATAGGTATATGCCCCCTCGAACGATGAATCGATAATATTTTGATTTTTGTGAATTTTTTAGATTGTTTGTTAAATTTTTTTTTTTGTGAAATTTTTGATTTTGATGATTTTGAAGATGTCGATTCATCGTTTGAAAATTATGATGTAAAGAAAATGACTTGAAAAAGATGTAAGATGAAAAATGATGACCTAAATTGCCCCTGCTGTGATAAAATGTGTTAAAATCCATCAATTTTACCCTTAAATAGGTTAAAAATGTCATTTTCCATGTCATTTTCCATTTTAACCTAGTAAAATTTGTAAATTTTGAGCTCTGGAGAGATAATTATGGCACTTCCGATTCACTAGCACTGTTTCGAGCACATCCGATGACATCAGCGGCCGACGCACTATGGACCCCCGGTATGTACCCCATGAAACTCCTGCTTTTTGAAAATTTTCCGTTCGTTGCACGTTCATCAATGTTTTGATTGTGAAATATTGTGTTTTAGCGCCCGTAATAATTTTCATAGCGCCCATGACAATTTCTGTAGCGCATATAATCCGGTAGCGCCCTTGATAACTTTTGTAGCGCCCTTAATGTTTTTTGTAGCGCATATAATACTGTAGCGCCTTTGAAGAATTCTATAGCGCCCTTGATTAGTTCTGTAGCGCCCATAATCTTGTAGCGCGTATAAGGATTTCTGTAGCGCCCATGATGTTTTCTGTAGCGCCCGTGATTGAATGTTGTTGTGAGTGATAAATTAGTTTCCAAAGTTGTTGGAAAACAAATAAGAACTGATAGATTTGCTTTTAAAGTTGTTAAAAACAAATAGGATCGATAAGTTTGCTTCTAAAGTTGTTAAAAACAAACAGGATGTTGATAAATCTGCTTTTCATGATGATGAAAAACAAATAGTTGATTGATATGCTCGCTTCTAAGGTTGTTAAAAACAAACGTGTGTTTGATTAATCTGCTTTTCATGATGATGAAAAACAAATTATTTGATTGATATGTTCATTTCTAAAGTTGTTAAAAATAAACATGATTTTGCTTATTCGCTTTCCATGATGATGAAAAACAAACAGTTTGATTGATATTCAGATTTGATTGATAAGTCGTGATGATTTGATATTGATTTTGCTTTGTCATGTTGATGTGTCAACGGGAGAGATTGGGCGTTTTGTAGTCACGGGAGACATTCCCGAGTACATGGACATTGATTCCACATCTGTTACAGTCAGATCGGGATGTGATCGAGGCATGTGGATTGACTTCGTTGCTTGACATGCCTGAGGTGCGCCTCAACAGAGCTTTATTGACAACACTTGCAGAGCGGTGGCATAGTGATACCAACACATTTCATTTACCGACAGGAGAGATTACAGTCACCCCTGAGGACGTATATCATATCTTGAGGATCCCAGTGATGGGAAAGATAGTGGTCTTTGGTAACCGAGAGGCTGGAGGCACTGATGCTTTGAGGAGGATTTTCAGAGATGATCATATTGCTGGATACTTCATCCCATGGGGTGAGATGACAGATACATATCCACCTTTACCGTCCGTACTTGCAGGTTTCATTGGAGGTGTTTTGTGCCCCGACCATAGGTCGAAGGGGTTCGCAGTCGGGTGGGGTCGTGTGTTGGAGAGTATGGTGATGCAGGGGACATGGTATGCGTGGGGGACATGCATGCTTGCTCACTTATATGATGAGTTACATCATATTGTATATGGTAGAGGCCGGAGTTTTGCTGTTGGTTGCTCATTACTACAGATATGGGCATGGGAGCACTTTGCTATTATGTGTCCTGCGACTCGTGGACGACGACCTGTCGGTCGTTCGTATAGATGGGGATATGCCGATATTATTGCTCAGCCGAGACTGGGCAAATTAGATCATTGGCAGCGTCTCTTGGATGGTCTTGATACAGTATGCTAGCGGCCATATGTAGATTGTGAGGCATGGCCAGAGGATGCGAGGGAGATGCCTTATGTCTATACGTCCATATATCTTATTGGGCGTACTCCATGGATTATTGAGAGATTTCTTGCTGGACGAGTGTGTCGATAGTTTGGTCGGATTCAGGGTATGCATGTGGGTTCCGCCATTTATGCACGACGACAGCTAGAGCTTACGGTATGGGGTCAACGTATTTCATATGAGGCAGCGGTGGCAGAGTTTACTAGTTTGGGAGTGGTGATGTGGGATTACCGAGTTGATGTCCTGGACGCAGGGACGACACCAGAGTATAGCCAGTATGTGTTAGAGCATCCTACACCACGTATGTTTGATCCTGATGAGCCTATTGCTCCTGTTACTGTACAGAGACCACAAAGAGGCGGTCATAGATGACAAAGAGATTCAGCTTCAGAGGGTGACGATTTAGAGGGAGGGGATGATGATGAGAGTGGAGATAGTGATGATGATTTAGAGGGAGATGATGATGATGAGGAGGGTGGAGGTAGGAGTGGTGGTGGCAGGGGTGGTGATAGAGGTGGCAGGAGAGGTGGTAGGAGAGGTGGTAGGAGAGGTGGCAGAGGTGGACCACGGATGAGACATACGGATCCATCACCTTCAGTAGATCCAGTGATGTCAGATCAGATATCCTCTCTATAGAGTACAGTGCAGAGCTTACAAAGTTAGCTAGCATAGGCACATACCCTTATTACACATCTTTAGGGACAGTTGACTTCAGTTACTACTGAGAGGGATACAGCCAGACAGCGGGGTGAGCAAGCCATTTCTTTAGCAGATAGTCTATAGAGAGTGGCAACGAGTACCTTGCCTGGTGATATGTTGAGAGAGGTGACCAAAGCCACCTGGGAGGCCGAGTTTTATAGGACCAGATATCATGATGTTGTTCCACCTGAGCGGAGGGAGAGTTATACATAGTCACGGTCTACCCATAGTCGCTCTCGGACTACTAGTAGGGGTGTGACACAGCCATTACCTCCAGGAGGGCCATCAGGGACAGGCGGAGCAGGTCCATCAGGTGCAGGTGGTACAAGTCCCAGACCAGCTCCATCAGAGGATAGCACTGCCTAGTGCATTATACATGATGTTTTAGTGATACCCTGTTGAGACATTTGTATACACCCTGAGATGATCTTATTTTTGATGATGTTATATCATGTGTAGTTGACATCCTTGTACATTTTGACATTCATTTTTGAGATATATGAAATGCAGCGATGATTTATGATGAGATAAATGCATCTATTTTCTATATGCATGATGTGTTATGATATGATTGTTTCTCAATTTTATGCTTATGATGTATATGTATGCATGATTTATAAGATGAATGAAATCTATTGATGAATGATTATATGAATATGATGGACGATATAATTTATGAATGCTTATAAATGTTTTGATTATGATGTACGCTTTTGATTTTATGATTTTCTGATGCAAATATGTATGAAAAATGTATGAAATGATGTTTTTGTGAATGTCAAAATATACTCAGTCATGTATGCGAAAAGATATGAACCATTTGATACTTTGCCAGCTTTTGGGAAAATCTTATAAATGCAAAAACGTAGATTCTAAGATGAATGCAATCTATACTAACCATGCAGGATATTCGTACAATATTGCCATTTGGAGAGCTTATTTATGCTTTTTGTATCATCATAGAGCATTGAAATGTTGAAAGTTAATACAAACATCAAAGGGTATGTTAGCACCAGTGATGACCTGAGTATTGCTTTCATGATTTTTGATATAGCAAGTTAATACAAGCATCTAGGTATAATTGAACCGAGATGACTTGAGTATTGCTTGCATAAACAGACAAGAGTTAACCAATTTCCCATGCAAATTCTGAAATGTCATCAATGATACGTAGTAGAGCATGTCTCGCGACCAATTTGCATAGTACTAATGATTTCCTCACAAACAACAGACAAAGAAAAATCATACTCCTTCCTTGCTTTTCTAGTTCAGTACATCATGGAATTGCTCCAGAGATATGATAGAAAAATCAAACAACCATTCAAATCTTGCCTAAAATAATTCAAACATTATTCAGATTAAGATCATCCAACTTGGTTAGCATCATTGATGTTCTCGTTTCGATAGTTGTTTAGATCATGTTGTGGTTGATTTGATGTCAATTGTCATTGAATAAGCATGTTGTGGTTGATTTGATACGGCAATGTTTGTTTGTGTTTTGGAAAACTATCTTGTGTCTGTTTGTGATATTCGAAAAAGCTCGTTGCCCCTCTCTTGTTCAGTCTGTGTTTCTGCTTTTGCCCCCAGTGTAAACACAACCTAAAGATTAAAGATATGTACAAATTTCATCAAGCCATGATGAAACATAAGGATTCCCATCATATGATATGGATATGAAAGATATGGATGGATGATGGATATGAACGGATGATGCCGAAAGTGAATGCAAGACATAAGCTAATAGATGGAGGAGCCTATTTTGATCACAAGTAGCGCCTGTTTGCCAGGTTTTAACCACTTGTTTTTATTGCACTTTTTCAAGACTTTTCTGATGTTTATGATTTTTTTCAGAACCTTTTATGATTTTAAAAAAAAAAATTCAGGACTTTTTTATGATTTTTTTTATTTTTATTTTTTCATTTTTTTCAGGACTTTTTATGATTTTTTTAATTTTTTCAGGACTTGACGATTCAGACATAGAATTTCTTCAAATGAATGCTATTGATCAGCTCTTCAAACAGGTCCCCTTCTGACGTGGATAACTGATATGCACCAGAACCGTATGCTGCAATGATGACAAATGGACCAAGCCAGTTAGGTTCAAATTTCCCTTTCTTTTCTCTGTCTTGCTGATTACGTGGATTTTCTCTCAAGACTAAGTCACCTACTTGAAATGTCCATGGTTTAACTATGTGATTATAACTACGAGACATAACTTGTTGATAACCCTTCAAATAGTTAGCTGCATGTTGATGTCTTTCATCTAACAGTTCTAGCTCTTGCAGGCGAGATACTCTGTAGTCTTCATCATTTATCAATCCCTTGAGTGAGACCCTCAGCGAAGGTATTTCAACCTCTAGTGGTAAGATTGCTTCTGCTCCATAGACCAAGGCATATGGTGCAGCTCCTGTTGGTGTGCGAATGCTGGTTCTGTATGCCCACAAAGCTGGATTTAATTGGACATGCCAATCACGACCGTCATCATTTACTGTCTTCTTTAAGATTTTCAAGATTGTTTTGTTGGAAGCTTCTGCTTGACCATTACCTTGTGGATAGTAAGGTGTAGAGAATCTATGTTGGATATGAAATCTTTCACAAAGTTCATCCACATCCTGATTCTTGAAAGGCCTCCCATTATCAGTAATGATAGAATTAGGAATTCCATATCTACAAATGATGTAATTCAGAATGAATGAAGAAATATGTTTACCAGTCACTGTTGTCAGAGGAACAACTTCAATCCATTTTGTAAAATACTCCGTAGCCGTGATGATGAATTTATGCCCATTTGATGATGAAGGATGAATTTTTCCAACAAGATCCAGTCCCCACTGAGAAAAAGGCCATGTCGGAGTAAAAGGTTGCAACTCCTGTGCAGGTGCATGAATAATATTCCCATGGATCTGGCATTTAGAACACTTCTTGACAAAAGTAAAATAATATTTTTCCATGGTAGGCCAGTAATATCCCATCCTGACAAGTTTCTTGGCTAAGGTTAAACCACTTGAATGAGTTCCACAAATACCACCATGAACCTCTTGTAAGGATTTTTTAGATTTGTCACGTTCAAGACATCGAAGGAGTGTACCATCAAGACCACATCGGTAAAGGATGTCGGCGATCAAGGTATAACGAGATGATTGGCGTATGAAATTCCTTTTTTGATTTCAGGATAAATCCGGAGGTAAAATGTTGTCTTTCAAGTAGGTATAAGTCTTGCCATATAAAGGTGAGTCAGAATCGGTTAAATGATATATGACTTGGGTCTCTGGATTATCATAGGTGGGAGAAAACAATTGTTCCACCAAGAATTCGTACCGTTTTTGATCTTCTGACAATTGTAACAAAGAAGCAATTGTAGCCATTGCATCTGCAGCTTTATTATCAATCCTTGAGATTTGTGAAAACTTGATTGACACAAAATACTTTTTGAAATCATCCACCATGTTCTTGTAAGGTAGCAACTTATCATCTTTAGTCTGATAATCATCATTAATTTGATTAATGACAAGTTGTGAATCACCATAGACTTGCAGCTCTGTAATCCGCCATTCCAAGGCTATCTTTATCCCTATAAGCAATACCTCATAGTCAGCTATATTATTTGTGCAAGGAAACATCAATCGATATGATTTTGGTATGTTATCTCCTTCAGGTGTGACAAAAAGAATTCCTGCCCCTGAGCCTTGTTGCGTGTAGGATCCATCAAAGTACAATGTCCATGATTTCTGAATTGTTGCTGTGAAGACATCTGCATCAGGAAACTCAATGTGCATTGGATTTTCTTCTTGTAAAGGTGCTTCGGCCAACTGATCTGCAATGACCTGTCCTTTAATAGCTTTTCAATCTACATAGTGAATGTCAAACTCACTTAAGATCATTACCCATTTTGCAAGTCTCCCTGTTAAAGTAGCTCTGCTTAAAAGATATTTTAGTGGATCAATCTTGGTTATCAGCTTAACTGTATGAGCCAACATATAGTGTCACAACTTTTGAGAAGCAAACACCACTGCGAGGCAAGCTTTTTCAATGAATGTGTAGTTTAATTCATGACTTGTTAAAGTTCTGCTGATATAGTATATGGCCCTTTCTTTACCTGTAGAATCCTCTTGTGCAAGTAATGCTCCCAAGGACACTTCTGTTGCTGAAATATAGAGTATGAGTGGCTTTCCTGGAATGGGTGGAATTAAAACTGGTGGGTTCATAAGATATTGCTTGATCTGATTGAATGCTACTTCACATTTGTCTTCCCATTTGAATGGAACATTTTTATGCAATAAATGTGTAAATGGTAAGCTTTTGTCCACCAGTTGAGCTATAAACCTTCTGATGGACTGTAGTTGTCCTTGCAATGATTGAAGCTGACTGATATTTCGTGGTGGCGGCATGTCCATTATAGCTTGTACTTTTTCTGGATCAACCCCTATGCCCTTTTCTGAAACAATGTATCCTAGGAGTTTTCCAGATGTAACACCGAAGACACATTTCTTTGGATTGAGTCGAACATTGAACTTCTCCATTCTGGTAAAGATTTTTGACAAGATTTCTAGATGTTCTTCTCATGTGTGAGATTTGGCAAGTAAATCATCAATGTAATCTTCCATGAATGTATGCATCATGTCATGAAAAATGGTTGTCATTGCTCTTTGATAAGTAGCTCCGGCATTCTTTAACCCAAATGGCATTACATTCTAGCAATAGGTACCCCAAGGGCATGTGAACGCTATTTTATCTTGATCCTCGGGTGCAATTTTTATCTGGTTGTATCCTGAAAATCCATCCATTAATGAATACATTGCATGGCCAGCAGTTAAATCAACAATCATATCTATGTTGGGCAAAGGAAAGTCATCTTTGGGACAAGCTTTATTTAAATCTCTGAAATCTGTACAAACTCTAATCCTTCCATCTGGCTTTGAAACAGGTACAATATTGGAAATCCATTCTGCATAATCAATAGTCCGAATGAATCCAACATCTAAAAGCTTCTTTAATTCCTCTTTGACCAATAATGCAACATGTGGATGCATCTTTCTGAGTTTTTGCTTCACAGGTTTTGCCCCTGCATTTATAGATAAATGATGCATTATCAGATTAGGATCTAACCCTAGCATATCAGCATACGACCAAGCAAAATTGATTTGATTCTCCTTCAAGAACTCCATGAATTTTAGGACTTCTTCAACTGTTAATGACGCTGCAATTTGCAAGATTTTTGGCTGCTCTGCTGTACTTATATTGATTGATTATGTTGGTTCTATCAAAATAGAAGATCTTTCATGATAATGCTTGGGAAGAGTGTCAAGTTTCTCATCCTTCAGTGCCTCAAAGAGGTTTTCACTATCGGATTCGCTCTTTATTTTTCTCTTGTTGTGATCTATCACTGCCATTTTTTGGTTTTCACCAATAGATCCATCTTTTATTTCATTTATTTTGCAGCTAAGAGACTTGACACCCTCCTTATCAAAATCATGAGTATGAAATTCTTGGATGAAACAATTGTTTTCCTCATTAGAGGAACAAAGGAAATTTATAATGTCCTCATCATCATGAAATGTAGGGATGTGGATAGGTGCATCATTGTCCCAATCAATAAGTTCTGGATAAACTAAAGGCATAGGATCATTAGGTTGGGTAAGGTCTTGAGGTGTCAAAGTCATGATGTGGCTATCATCTTCATGGTAGACAAGGTCTATGATGGTATTCTCCTGTTGATTGTCAATCTCGTTAGAATCTGATTCGTCCTCACTTGAGTCATGATCGCTTTGTAAAACATAATCAAGTGGAGGCCTTGAACCTTCTCCTTGTATGAGAACGGGTGCATATTTGTGTATAGTATCAACTTGTTTGTCTCTCCAAAATTCATCATTATAAATGGTGTCCCATTCATATTCATTAGAATCAGTATCTGAACTATTTTGCAATTGGAAAACTGATTCATGAAGTTTATCTGACATTGATCCTCCTTCATGAGTTGGTTGCACTTGCTGTGAAGTAGATTCTTCTTTATCTTTACCATATCCAAGTCCTGTTTTATCACTTGGATGTATTGAAATAGGTTGAATTGGTTCCACGATTCCTTCTCTTCTTTTTCCTATAGGACCATTTCCTTCATAGCCCATTTTCTGCATGATAGCGTACCCCTTACCATATTGTTTTGTAGGTAACTTAATGTGCAAGAGAGATTCATCTTCGTCTTTGTAGCCAACTTAGGATGTCCCTATCTTTAGCTTCTTCTTCAGTGGTGTTGGCTTTAATGAATTTTCCGTCAAACTTTGTGATTGGCACAGAAGCTTGGGACGTAGAGGCTGTTGCAATCTTTTGATTGGATAAGGTTGGCTGACCATGTGACCTTGGAGAAGGAGGTAAGGTAGAAAGAGATAGTGAATATTCACCTACCCCTTTGTCTTTAAAATTTAGCTTAGTGTCAAGATTCTTTGTCAATTCTTGCAGTTGTCCTTGTAGATTGGAAGAAGAAACAACAAGAGCCTCCCTATTATGTGGCACAAAGGCATCTTGAGTTGCTCGGAGATTTGAACAAGTTTGTGTGCTATTGTAATCAACTTGTATGGTTATTTCTTGTCCATCATATGGAAACTTGAAGCATTGATGGTACGTTGATGGTACTGCTTGCATATCATGAATCCATGGATGACCCAAAAGTATGTTATAGGAAAGATCCCGATCTAGAACCTGACAAAAAGTATTTTTCACAACAGGTCCCACTCTGATAGGTAGCATTATTAGTCCTTTAGAAGCTCTTTCTTCATCATCATATGCCTTAATAGTTATCTTCCTTCGTGGATCAATAGAATTTTCTGATATTCCCAAGGCATTTATTAGCTTTAAAGTACAAATGTTTAAACCAACTCCTCCATCTATTAAGACACGTCTAATTCGGTGTTTATGGATCATGACTTCAAGATAGAGTGATGAATTATGTGGATGTGTCATGGAAGCATCATCTTTTTCGGAAAATGAAAGACAAGTGGGGGAAGACAAATGTCCCACCATGGCTTGAAATTTGTTTATATCCAAATCAGTGTCGACAGTTGTGTTTACAAGAGCTTCTTCTAAAATATTCTTGTGTATGGGGGATATTTTGAGAAGTTCAAGGATGGAGATTTGAGCTGATGTTTTTCTCAATTGATCAACTAGATTATATTGACTTGGAGGGGAAATAGTTGTTTTAGATGAACTTCCTTTTAGGACAGCTTTTGCTTGTCCTCTCGTAGTCACATTAACCTGTTGATATTCTTGTTTTCCCTTGATTTTGATAACATTAACCCGTTGATCATCAACATAGATGTGACGGATTATATTGTCTTCAACATTATTTATGCTTTTGGCTTTTGCATCTGATGTTTCCCCCTTTTGATAATTCGGTAAAGGATCTTTGAATGCTTGATGATCGTCATTGGTATGGTGTCCTTCAATTGTAATAGTGCCATTGTCAATTAAATCTTGTACTAGATTTCGTAAAGCTTGACAATTATTTGTTCTATGACCTTTACATTGATGATAATTGCAATAATACGAGTCATTCCATGATGGTGGTTTGACTCGTGGCTCATAATCTCTTTGTGGTGGTAAGGTAATAACCTTATTATCAAGAAGCTCCTTGAGAGCAGACTCAAGAGATTGACCCAAAGTGGTAAAATTATGTCTATTTGAAAAGAATGAAGGTCTGGACGGGTTTGATGTTTGGGTATTGCCGAGATTGTTATTGAAATTACCACGATTATCCTTGGTGTTTTGATTGGTCATGCTTTCTTGCTTGGAGGTTTGTCCTTGTTGATTGCCGCTTCCTTGTTGGTTGGTATTTGCTTGTTGATTGTTTCGTGGAGCACTTGATAGATTAAAGATAGATGGTCTTGTTCGTAGATTGTTTGCATCTACTATACCATCATTGACAACATTTTTATTTCTGTTCCAAAACCTTGTTTTATCGTTGTTGTTTTGGTTGGATGTACTTGGATTATCAAGTTTTATCACTCCTCGTTTAACCAAGGCCCCTTCAATGGTGATTGCGTTTTCAATCAACTTTTCAAAGTTATGAGGACAATGAAGATTAAGCCTATAGCTTAATTCTTGATCTAGACTATTGATGAAGATATCCATCTTTTCCTTTTCAGGAATAGGATAGGAATATCGCGCAAACAACCTTCTCCACCTTTGCAAAAACGTAGTGAAGGATTCTCCTACTTTTTGTTTCACTTTACAAAGATCAAGCATTGTTATCTGGTGTTGTATGTTGTAGGAGTATTGTGATATAAACCGATTTATTAACTCCTCAAAAGTTTTGATGGGTGGAGTGATCTTTGAAAGCCACTCCATGGATTGTACACCTAGACTTCGCGGAAATAATCGCATTAAGTAGGTATCGTCATAGGCGAATTCTAGACTCATATTTCGGAAATCCCTCACATGGTCAATGGGATCAATTTTTCCATTGTACCTATCATATTTAGGGATTTCGCAATGTTTTGGAAATGGGATCATTTGAAGACTCCTATCGAATGGATAAGGAGATATGTCTTCCAAAACATACTTCTTTGTTGTACCCCCTTGCATCTCTTTTATTTGCCCTTGTAATTCTTTTATCTGTTGAGTAAGGGCAATAAAGTCATTAGGAGGAGTTTCAGGATTCTGTTTAATCCCTTCTATGTCGAAATTGTAAGGTAACTTAGCTCCTTGATTAGCTAATGAAAGAAAATATCTTTCTTTGTTTCGTTCTAAAATCCTTTCCATAAGAGTATGGAATTGGGGATCTTGCTCTACTTCTTGAAGCTTTTCTTCTGTTAATTCGTCAACATTAAATGTTTCCTCTTCTTTCTCATTATGGTCACCCATTTTGCTTGTAGTGGTTTCTCCCTCGTCTTTTTCCATGTGTTTTTGAGATCTCGTGAAGACAGGCATAGGTTTTGTTCCAAATTCTACTCACTTTTGATCAAAAGAATGAAATAGTGCAATTGTGTGATAGATATGAAAGTCAGGATAGAATGAAGATTCTATGACTTACAAAGGTTTTTAATCTTTAGCTTGTGTTGTTCCCTAATTGAAAGGATGAAAATCCTGTTGATGGGAATTTAAGCAAAAGATCAGGAAAATGATGATATTGCACTTTATGAAGTTTTGATCATAGCTTTGTAAAAGGATAGATTTTGTGATGGATGCCTAATGTGATCTGAGTTCTCTATTGCAAAATTTGATTTGGACGAGTAGAATATTCAATTGCAGGTTGGGGAATATAAAAAAAACAAATACGTTGACTATGGTTATGCCTTTGAGAAAGGGCTCTTCTTTGAAAGAAAGCTTGTGAGTACAAAGGTTCTATAGCATAATCATCAGTGAAACCTCTAACACAATCATGATACCTATGAAGAAAGGTTCTATATTTGAGTAAAAATTTTCGACTTTGATATAAGAATTGTCTTTTCTTCAATAGTTTCTTGTAGCTAAGGGGTTTCTTTGGCTTTTTAATCCTTTTGAAAATGGATTTCTTTACAAAAGTAGTGGATTTCCAATCTCGTAACATGAGAGTAATCAATGTGATTGCAAGTGTTGGATGATCTTAATTGAATTAATGTATTGAAAACACATCAAGCAATTTGTATAGTAGTTGTTTTAAGTACTATGCTAAACATCAAGTGTATGATCAAAATGTTTTTCAAAAAATGTTTTAACAGGTTTTACACATGATAAGCATTTCAAACAGACTCACTCTTAGTTCACAAGTAGGTCATCATAGTAATCAACAGCCCACATCTTAAAACTGCGTCGACTCACACAGCCATGTCACCCCCGAAAGGGCGCTCGTGTTTTTGTCTTTTCCAGGTGCGTACTCAGAGTGACGGAAGTGGATACCGGATCCCCTGAGCAAACAATTCTTGGAAGTTATATGGTGAGTATCTTGGGGGTAGATTCTTCCCTCCCCTGCACTGTGATTAATATGATGTTCGGAAACTGACTTCAGTTGGATACTACACTAAGTTCGTAGTAAGGGTTTCCGTTCGGTGCGGCAAATGATAAACTCCCTCGAGAGACCTCCCTACCTTTAGAACAAAGGCTTTGGGGATGGTTATTAATGCACACTACCGTCAAAAGAGGGTTTCCCCAATTTTGCTTTAAATTTTAGAGTGGGGTGGAATAGCCTGGCTTTGGCTTGAACCCACTTGAGTCGTTCCTCTTGGGTGAGTACTTTTTCCCACAAGAGCAGGCTCTCTAAAAGGTTTTAATAAAGCTTGAAATTGCACAAAGGGAAATAGATGAGTTTGGCATTTTGATCACCCAGTTAAGGGGAGAGCATAGGCCTATCACCGTTTAAAACAAAGCAAACAAGGATTAAGTTTTAAACCCAAAATAGAAATTTTCTATGCTAGGTGAAGATGTTGCTTCACAAAAACACAAAATTCTTTTTAGCTCAAAATCAAATGTAAAGTGACTATCCTAGGATTGCTTCATTTTAATTATATGACTACCCTAGGATTGCTTCATTTTATTTAAAGTTATTGGCTGTCCGCGGTTGCGTCGGATTCAGTCAAGCTGTATTTAAATTACAACTTACAGTTTGCAGGTTTTTCAAAAAAAAAAAAAAGCGCTATAACAGTTATTATGGGCGCTGCAGGAATCTTCAAGGGCGCTGCAGGAATCCTTAAGGGCGCTGCAGGAATCTTTATGGGTGCTGCAGGATTTCTTAAGTGCGCTGCAGGATGGATCAAGTGCGCTGCAGGATGGCTTAAGAGCGCTGCAGGATAGATCAAGTGCGCTGCAGGAATCCTTAAGGCGCTGCAGGAATCTTTATGGGCGTTGCAGGATTGCTCAAGAGCACTGCAGGATTGCTCAATAGCGCTGCATGATGGCTTAAGAGCACTGTAGGATGGCTTAAGAGCGCTACACACTAATACATTTTGGTATTTTTTTCGACTGGGTCCGGTTCGACGTTATTCTTGGTTTTAAGTGAAACGATGGAGAAATTCGAACCGGCATTAGCCGTCGGAATTCGACGACCCGCCGTCGAAAAAAATACCAAAATGTATCAGTGACAGGATGGCTTAAGAGCGCTGCAGGATGGCTCACGAGCGCTGAACTGGGTATGAATATTTCTGAAATGTGTTTCTTGCGCTAATCCGCTGTTTTTGGCCGTAACCTGTCAGAGAAACCTGCAAAAAGATGTTAAAATAGGGGCAAAGGCCCCACGGTGGGCGCCAAAAATGTGTAATGTTAATATATGTAATCAAAATGAAAACAATAAACACAAATAATAGAACTTTAAACTAAAGGAAAGCTAATTAATTTGATTTCAAATAAAAAAATAAAGCTTCCTCAGAGGCGTTCCATCTTCCTCTATCTCCAGAGATTTGTTTGAAGCTGCTGCTCTCAGATTGTGTAAGCTTGGCTTCTCCAAATGGCAATCTGCAGAATGAGTATGCAAAGTGATAAAGCTTCTCTATCCTATATGCTGGTGGGGGTGAGAATGCTAACGGATATGCACAGGGGCTGTGGATTATGCACAGGGGCTGTAAATTGAAACTAAACTATGTGGATGATTGGCCATGATATGCTATGATCTTATGCTATGCTATGAAATGAGAATGATAAAAGGCTTATGCTATTTGCAATTTGGCTATAGTTTATCTGTTGAAAGCTTCTATATGATTGACTAGACCCAACAGTCCTATTTATAGTTTTTTGCAGGCAAAATCCTGGCTGGCAAAGATCAACGACTATGAGGTTGTCTGGTAAGTTTGAATGGTGAGAGATGGAGAGGTTGAGAAGAAGATGGAAGAGGTTAAGAGGTTGGAGAGAAGAATGGATGCCTGTCTTCAACCCACGGGAACAAGCTTGCACAGGAACATAGGAAATTTAATTTTTCTGTTTTGGCAGTTTGTTTTCACGGTTGTTGAAGATAATGCAAATTAATTAAATAAATAAATTTATTTAATTTCATTTATGTGAGTTTGATTTTTGATTTTAGAACTATAGAAGATTTAATTAAATATTTAGAATATTTAATTTGCAAATAGACTTTAGAAGAATTAAAATATTTAATTGCGAATGGACTTTAGAGGAATTAAATATTTAGAATATTTAATTACGAATGGATATTAGAAGAATATATTTTAAAAGAGAGAAATATTTAATCTTTATTTAAATAAAATATCCAAGCCAAGATTATTGATAATTAATATAAATAAATCGTAATGTTTATTTAATTAATTAAGAAATAGATAAGAAAAGTGATTAAATAAACTTATTTATTTAATCGAAATGAAAGAATGAACAATATAAATAAATTATTTAAATTTATTTATACGTAGATCGAATTTAGAAATTTAATTAAATATTAAAAATATTTAATTAATTACCAGACTATGTGATGTGACCATTTTTAGGTGTATACACATATATATCTAAGAACTCCCATTGCATAAGTAATGTGAAATTTGAAAATGATCAAGGCATCCAAATATCTACCAATAGCATCATATAAAAGTCTAACCCACATCAAGTAGTACCAAGGAACATCCACGAAGATATGCAAATCATGCAAACTAATATGCTACAATGCATCTCTGACTACAAGTCCCCATAGCTCTCCCAAGTTCTCCACACCCAACAAAGGGAAGAGATAAAGGAACCTCCATGTTGTCACCAAATAAAAAATAAACAACATATTACCACAAACCTAGTTATCACCATAGCTCCACACAAGCTCTCAAAACCAATGTCATGTGAACAGAAACATCCAAGAAGTAGAACAAAACCAAAGACATAATGTGCAAATCAAAACCTGTAGCATTACCTACACACACATCTAAATGCTAAGCTATGATAAGTATGATTTCCTCCATAAAACCCCAAAGATAATGGAATTTTCCACATCTAACCATAACCAAGATGTACGCATCTCAAAACAAAGGAAGATCAAACCAAATCCATTCCTAATCCAAGGGAATAAGCCCAATACCATCTCTTATTGACTTAAAATCATTGAATAATCTCATATTGCATAAGGAGATAAACATTCCAACATCCCTCAAATGAATCCTCTTGAACTAGCAAACCATAGCTTAAGATCCATACACATGAGAAGACAAAGTATAAAACATAATGCATCTAAAAAAAATAATGGGCAATACCTCATATGACTAATCGTCAAGTAGACCAAGAGTAGGGAATGAGAATGCTCTTCCAATATATTTAAGTCATCATGACTCATTTAAGAACAATCTCGTCATAGGGCCATGTTTAATTCACATTCAACCTAGGTGTAGGCTCCTCAAACTTCCTTCCAAAACATCATCAATTAGAAATCATCTAAACACATGTCTCTAATCCCAAGAGATCCCCTAACCTCACTTATGTCTCCAAGTATCCACGAGTACCTGCAACCGATCAATCCATGCCAAAACCTAAACAAAACATAGCTTCATCATGAGGCTCCCAAGAAAATGATCAATGTACTCAATACCAAGAGAACCAATCAAGATCAAAGTCAAAGTCCCAATCACTAAATTAGGAATTTAATCGTGACATCATGATCTCACATCTCAAAATAAGATCATATGCTCCAATGAGCATATCATGTACCTATATCATGCCAAAACTCTAATGTGTAATCAAGATTACATCATGACATAATACATAACCATCATATCAAATAAGGATCACATGTCAAAATACAAATCATGACACCTCAACCAAAGGCTGAAGAGTCCTCCATAGAAAACCAAGATGTCAACATATCCATATTACATAAAGATAACCATCTCTTGCAAATAATATCATCCACCATCAAATTATGAATCCATATCATCGCCACAAGCTCCACCGAACCATGAAACCAAGATCTCCATGGCAAAATGAAAACCATCCTTAAATTAAGATTATTTGTGGCCTCAACATGATCAAATAAATCAACACTAAGATCCAAAAGGGAAGAGTACAAACCACAATCTCCAAACCAAGAAGATACAACACTGCCAACCATCATTGCCACTAGCTCCCATTGAGACATGTAATCAAGTTATCCATGAATTTATAAATTAGAAAATAAAAAATGGGAAAAAGGTTCAAAAAGGAAATGATTTGGTCATTTTTGCATTATTCGTTTTGGTTAATTTTTTTTGAAAAATATCCAAAAGAGGCATGGCTATGAAAACAAAATTTAAAATCATCGAAATGTGAATTTCATCGTAAAAGTGTGTTGTTGTGTACATTTGGAGCAAAACAACAAGTTCAGAATTTTGAAGTTTTAATTTTAATTTTTCAAGCTTTTCTTCAATGGATACTTTGGAAATTTTATGGTTTTTCAATGGAAAATAAAATTAGAAAAATTGAAATTGGGCATGCTTTATGATGAATTTTAATGCAAGGAAGGAAGTCTCCTTATTCATTTTCATTTTAGAAACAAAGGTTAATTTTGGAAATTGAAATTTGAATTTTAAATTTTTGAGCATTTTTTAATGGTGAAATTGGAAAATGGATGGTTTTCTTTTATAATTTTTTTTAGAAAATTTGAATTTATGAGTGTTTCTGGATGAATTTTAATGTAAAATAAAAAGTCTCCTTAACTATTATTGATTTAAAATATTATGAGATCATGTTGAACTTTATTTCAAAAAATGAATCTTATGCATTATTTTTCGTGCCACATTCATTGGAGAATATGATGAGCTTAGGGTTTAGGTATTAGAGAGAGTTATGGGAATGGATCTTATCATGAACCCAACCCTAAGTGGCATGTAAGCAATCACAGTGTGGCGAGTTTAGATTAATAAGTGAAAACTAATGAAATATGGGAAATTAATTAACCAAGATAATGAATATCTCTCTCATGCCTTGAGTGCTCGTATAAGCTAAGGATGATCGAGGAAGACAAGCCACTTACGAATTGTAATACTTGTAAGATCAAGTACCCTCATCTATATGAGAGTATACTTGGTTCCACATTGAGCCCCACGAGAGTGTTTGCAATGATATTCCCTCTCTTTCTCTCTAATATGTAACCTTAGTGTAGTCAAGTAGTACTCAAAGTATGATGTATTCCCTTCCACATGATTGTGTTATACCCTTGGTGAGTTTTTCCAAGGATGATTCTTTGTATGACACTAGTGAGTTGGCCCAATGTGGATTGTGATATAAAATTGGTGAGTTTGTCCAATGTGGACTGAGTTATGCCATTTGTGAGTGTACCAAATTTGATTATTTGTACTTGATCCATTATGTGTTTTGGATGTTTGTCTAACTCACGATGCATATGTTGAGCGTTTCATAGTGCATTGTGTGTAAGACTTCTCCCCATTTGTTTGGTGTGAGTTTTGTGGTTGTGGCCCATGTGATTATCTACTAGCATAGTGGGAGTGGATCCTTTTGATTCCATGAGGTCGAGTGGCATGCTAACCACCATTGGAGATCGAAAGTTTGAGGATCAAGATTTAGTTTAGTACCATGTTGTAATAAGTTTAATTTATTATATTAAGTACTTCATTTAAATGTAAAATATATATGCAAAGGACAGTTGAGTCCTATTGATGTACTTTATAACATTTGATAATGGGAAAAGTGTATTGGCTTATTTATATGTTTCGATGTTGGAATCGAATATGATTACTTTATGATTTTTAATATGATAATGTAAAAAGGCTAAAATAAACTTAGGAATATTTAAATTTGTGTTTAAATTGAATTTATATGCTTTCTTTCATGGTTGGGCAACCTGGTATTGTACCTAAGTGGCCCTGTTTGACCCAAAAATGACTAGGAGTGCCTGAAAACTATCTAAGTCTACTTGGTCAGCTTGGTTCTTAGTGGGTCTGCTTAGTAGCATAGTGAGGCAACTTGATCATTAGTGGGGTGACCTAGTTTGTAGCATAAAAATTTCAAAATTATATCTAACACTATTGGGGTGGTCTAGTCTTGTGGTTGGGTGGCCTTGTTCCCCATACAAAAAAATAGAATGTCAACTCTCTTAACCATGGTTAGCAAGTGGTTTTTTAGCCTAATTGCACTAAAAATTAATTTTGATACCTTGTAATTTCCCGTTCCAATCTTTTATTCATCGGAACCCTTAAAAATCTAGTCAAGTTTTTCTATTTCAAGACTTGTTCCTTTCTTGTTTCAATATCTCACATGGGAAAAATATGTAAACAAAAGTTGTTCCTTATGGTCCCATGGGTATAGTGGTGTTGTGTTTATTTTTCTTTGGGTTTTCATTGAGAATTTGTGGCTTCTCTTATCTTGTTTTGCATACCTTCTTCTGAAGTTTCCTGGTTATCAACCTATGGTTAGGGAGATTATGTGTCTATTCTTATGAAGACTTGGGAAGGTTTTAATCCTTCATGTTTGGCCGTGTTGATGTCCTTCACATTCCTCATAGGTTATGAGGTGTTTTAGAGTAGTTTCTTCTGCTTGTGTATTATTGTGTTGTGACGAGATGTCTTGGGAAGTGTGAGGTTGTCTAAAAGTGACTCGTCATTCTTGTTTATGATGAGTTGTAACTCTTGGTTAGGAAACCTCTTGTGAAGGTTTTCCTCTATGTTAGAGTTTTTTAGTGTGTCTATATTTAGATTGGAGGTTGATTATTCCCCCATCCTATCTTGGTGTGGTGTTATGAGAGAACACGATCATGGTTTAGTAATCAATCATCATGTAGGTGTTGTCCTCTCCCCCCCTCTTGTATGTTCATCATGGTGGATTTATCCCATGAGTGGTTAGTCTTCCATTATTGCCACCTTACATATTTAGTGGTGATTTTCCTTGTTGTCTTCAGTGTTGTATTGTTGTGATACTTATGTGCAGATTTTTATACAAGCGCAACATGTCATTGTTGTATTATCAGTGTTTTGTCCTTGTTTCAAAAAAATATTTTCTAATAAGTTTTGTTCTGAGCTTGTCACCTTGGGGAATTATAGTTGCATATTTGCATGTGTTGACAATTCGAAGGTTAACATTTTACATGTGTAGTATTTTTGGCACCTTCCATGTTGCATCTTCATGCTTGGGCGTTGGATTTAGAAATATTTATTTTATGCATTATAAGATCTATAAATATGAGAGCTTGATTAAGGAGTTAAGAGAGGTGAATATTTTATTGTAGGGTTACACTTTTAGATTTCCTCCAAGGAAGAGCAAGATGTAAATCTCCATATTAAGGCTTAGAGCCTGCAAGTGTATTGAAACTTGTTGTTGTAGATTAATACATTGGTTCAATGCTTTAGAGTGTGGGGTTTTTTACCCAAAAGGGTGTTCCCCACGTTCTTTGGTCTTTCTTCTCTTTTATTTATTTTTCTTGTATTCTCCTTCTTTCATGTTTTTAAAATTTTAATTTACATGTCATTATACTACTAAAATTTACTTAGATTTGCAAACTATATTATCTTTTCTCTAAGGGTTAATGTGATGGGAAATTAACTATGTTTGTTCTAATTTAAGGCATAGTAGTATGTGCTTGTACCGGGTTATTAAATAATTGGTTAAAGAATCATAAGATACTAAAGGTGCATACTAGTTCTCAAAGGTCTTTTTGGGTTCATCTTTTATGTTCGTCATCTAATAAATCCTTTGACAAAGATGAGAATAGGAGTGATTCCCTCATTTATACTAACATTATTAGTGTCAATTCTTAGGTGATTGACTTGGTTGTATCATATCACATGAATTCTCATATGGAGGGGTAGTTCAATAACATGGAATATGATGGAGGAAATGTTTTCCTTGGAAGTAACAACTCTCTTTAGATAGTTGGCCAAGGATAGTTGAAAGTGTCTTTCATGGATGAAAAAGTGGGATTAATATATGATAATTTACATATTTTCTAGGTTTGTAAAGGAATCTTATATTCACATAAGATTATTTATAGCAATAAATTTCATTACTATTTAAGTCATGGGTTTCCATCTTCAAATGCAACCATATCTAAGGTTATACTATCATCCCCATCATCATAAACATCAATTGCTATTTACATCTTCATATTTAACCAATATCCTACATTTTCAACCATCATTTACTTCCACTTTACTTTCCATATCCACATCACACCATCATCTTGTCTAAACCACATAATCATATGCATTCACATTCATAATCATAAATCCTTCTTATTGACATCCATATCCTAGGTTAGTTCATCACTCACATACATACATAATCATACATCATCCTTCATAGATATTTATATTCTAGATTATACCATCACCTACATCCACATTGTACCCTCATTTACATACATATCATAACATCCATTCTAATTTATGCTCACATACATCCATTATCAAAATATATTGAACATCATATAATCATCATCTTGTATATCGCCTAGGTTGGCATCCTCGTACACATACATTATCCTACATTTATACCATCATTTTTATTTGTAATTGAAACATAGAAAAAGTTGATTCTAAGTCTAAGGTTAAAAACCTAGGATCAAAATTTCCTTTTTCTATAGGGTCATTTAGGATGCAAATCAACAAGGTGATTAAATTGACTTTCAACTACATGAAGGTGCATCAATTAGGCCTAGATGTGCATCCTTGTGGGGTTGGATATGAAATGGATTTGATTTTCCTTAATTTACCTAATTAGAATATGTGACCTAATATGAAAATGCAAGATTTTGACAATCAGAAAATGATAACAGAAGTTTGCAAGCAGATCTGAAAAGGGTGGAAATTTGTGCACTTGTCCTGTAAATTTGGAGACGATCTAAATAGGAGGACAATGTAACCCAAGGGCGACTATGTCCTTGTAGGGGTTCCTTGAAGTTGTTTTTCTAGTCCTCTGATGTTAGATCTGAGCTTCCTGATTCCACCTACAAATTTATCAAATCACTATCGGATAATTTTATAGGTGAGTTTTTCATGTATTGACAAGGTGTGGGGCTTTGAATGCAACAATGGAAAATGAGTCTTAAAGATTTCTTCAATATTCTCCAAACCTAAAATATGCACATTCAAAGATAGAAGAAAGTTTGTTCCATTTAGGGGATTGTCTTAGTCGAACCTCATTTTAGTGTTTCCACTTCTACAATGGCAATATCAATGATGGAAAGATAAATTATAGGAAGGAATGATAAATCAACAAAGTGATACAACTTACCACCCTTCAATGGCTTCCTTGAAGGACTGAAGTCATGCACATCACCTCAAGGTCTTGGAACTTGCTTGAATTTCTTAGAGACCTACAAAAGGGTTAACCTTCACAAACAATGATAACATAAACACACATAAATTCACATAGGATTTGACATGATGTTTGGATCTTGAATTGTTGCAATAAAGCTCTGAAATTATGCTACTCTTGAATTTCTTGATAATTCTCTTGATGTTTACTTATTGCTAGATAGTGCTAGATAGTGCTAGATAGTTTCAAATGATGCAATAACTAGGTATTTATAGGCATTTATTTAATTTACTACAAATTAGATCCCTATAGCCAATATTTGCAACTTGAATTGGAATTGATAAAATGTTGACACTGACATATTCAAATTTGGGACTAGGAAAAATAGGGGGAAATTATCGCCATAAGGCAACTTTCCCTATTTTCCAAAAAAAAGGTATCGAGGGAAAAGTATCAAATGAATGCATTTGTTTTTTGCTTGCAACTTATTTTTAATTGTTAAAAGTAGGCCATAGAATGCATAATTTGGGAAATTAGGTGCTTAATCAAGTCCAATGAATAAAGGGGGCCAAAATATTGTGTGAAATTGTCAAGGGTAAAAATTTATGATGCTAAAATTATACTAGCACTTGCACCCCAATTAGGTGCAATACACACGCCGATAGGCTTAGAAAAATGTGTGCGACTGTTGTTTTCTGGCATCAGACTGGAGGAGACTTTTCAGCGTCAGACTAGAGGAGATTCTTCGGTGTTAGACTAGAGGAGATCCCAATGGGGTTCCCCCATGTAATAGCCTATCGGCTAACTAGAATCAACTTGTTTCTTTTATGTACTCATTCATTGACTCATTGGATGCATCTTATCATTGAATTTTGCAATTAAAAATGTGTTTTTAATGAAATTTAAGCTATTTTTTAAGTTGTCGAGTTTTTGCCAAGTCGAGTTTTTTGGGCTTGGCGAGTTTTTCAATTTGGCAAGTTTTCAACTATAGTAAGAACTATGATCCATGGATCATGATGAGTGTTGATGGGGTATTTTTCGTTAATACAAGATGGTTTCCAGCCACCACAATCCTAAATTTGATAAAAAGAATGTAGTGTAACATGCATGATACATAGAAATTCTCTTGGTTTAATATTCTGTATAAGAGGGTTCACTGGTTGAGAATATTAAGTGCAAACACTCCAACTCCCTTAGAGCTGTTTGGGAAGAAATTTGGAGCAAAATATGACTATTACTTTTACCTACCAGCACACATATGGTCTGAACAGAACCATCCTTCAAATGGTACAACTTGGGGCATCATGATAAGAAATTTTGGGATCCAAGCTATAAAAGAGGTGAGTTTAGTAGTTGGCATAAATTGGTTATATTTATTTGGGAAGCTCGTTACTAAGAAGGGATTCAAGATGGAGGGAGTTGTGTGTCAAGGCAACTATCTTATTAAGGCAGTCACGAGCACCACATGGATACCTCATGGAGAAGCTCACATAAAAATCAAAGTGGTGCAGCATAAGCATGGTGAGGTAGCATCATACTTGGAAGGTTGTGTAAAAATTGACCCACAAGGAAGGAGGAGAGCAATTGTTGATAACCTCCTACCCCTCAAGGAAAAAAGGAACATACTTGGGACATCCACAGACCAAATTTTCAACCTCGTTGCTGCTGTCATAATCATCATCAACCCTCATACCACAGAAATACATTTGGTTTTGCAAGGATTTCTAATCATAAGAAGGAAAGGGTCATTATCCATTATTATTGATTAAAAAAATTCAGCCTTTGCGATGTTCACGCCTTTGTTTTGTGGAAAAGGAATATTAGTTTTGCTACTATTATATCACTATCAGGTTGTTGGAACAATTGTTATCAATCATGAACAACAACAAGTTGGCTCAATTTGAGGGAAAATCTTCAATGAAAGAAGTTTAAGATGGGTTGCAGCCAAAGGGAATCA
The DNA here is from genome assembly GCA_007258455.2 of Sequoia sempervirens. Lineage (NCBI taxonomy): Eukaryota > Viridiplantae > Streptophyta > Pinopsida > Cupressales > Cupressaceae > Sequoia > Sequoia sempervirens. Next base: position 136,311 of record VDFB02253134.1, on the reverse strand, counting down.
TCATTGTAGCTACCATGGTACCTAATTGGATAAGATTTCAATTGAATTGTGACTGTCCTAACTAATTTCCATAGGTGCAACAAGGACATGATAGATTGTTTATTGTTATCATGAGGAAAAGAGTGGGAAGGCATTGGCCTAAGTTATTGCAAAATGAGATTCATTATGATGGCATGTTGGTGTTAAATTATCCCTGACTACAAAATGCTTCAGAACAAAGAATATTCCATTTGGGTTTGTAGGGTGTTTCTAAACAAATGGTATTCCATTGGACAGGTACGGGACCCAGGATTGATGAGCATCACTCCACAATATGTTACCTTGGCATGAAATGGGTCATGCCCTTGAGTTATCATGGCTTGAGGACAAGCAATTTGGAGAAGGGAGGTCTATCATGTCCCTTTTTCTGCAAATAATCTTACTATTATTATTATTTAAAATAGTGTTTTTTAATACTAATATAAAATAAAATAATAATAAAATTAATTAATTATAAAATATAAAATTAAAATTAAGTTAAAAATTTAAGTTTAGAAGTGGCACTAAAATTGGGCCATGGGATCTATTTCAAATAAATAAATAAATAAAATAATAAAAAAATAAAGTGAAATTTTCAAATTTAAAAGTTTGGCACCCAATTTTGGGCCTTTGACTGTTTCCACCCAGCTGATATAAGTTGATCAGTGAAGTCTTCTGGAGGACATGAATGAGATTTTGGCGAGTTTCCATTTGTGCTGTGCAAGAAGGACGAAACCCCTCAATTGCACCTTCAAGGTTAGGATGAAAAACACTACCTCTGTGGATGAAAAACACTACCTCTGTTCTTGGCAAATCCAAATCAGGGTTTGCAGTTCGGGCTAATATTTGTGATTTGATTTTTTATTTTCAGGAGTACAAGCGCTGAGGAGGATTGGGAATGTAATCACACACTGCCTTTGCAAGAGTCCATTATCATCCTAAAGTAATCATACCGTTTTTGGAGGACATCAAAGAGGGGATTATGTAGGGAGCTGATTGAACACATATTCTGTTCCAGATTGTTGCAGTCTTCATACCACCAGATCTGAGGGAAACTCTACATTAGGAGGGCGAGCCAACCATTAATTCATATGCTGAGAAAAAATCACCAAAAGGAGATCGAGATTACAATAAGGAAAAGCGCTGCAATTGTTCATTAATTCAATTTGTCTATCCCTGATTCAGCCTGTTAGAAGTTACCAAGCGCAACTGGCATTAGACTAAAATTTAGACTCTCCATTCCAGCTTGCTAAAAGTTACCAGAGACGTGAGAGCTTTCCTCGGAAAACCCTATGCAAACGGGAAGTTTTTCCAAGCAGCTCCCGTGAAGCAATCATTATCCAGAGACTCAAAGGCATCAGGAAGGATATGAACAGAACCAGTTGCCAAAATAACTACTGCCGCAGAAGCCTTGCTGATAATAAAAATGTCCTTCTCTGGCCTCAAAACACTAATACTTCTCCCCAATATAGGCAAGCATACGCCTATTGTGCCGCCTATCAATATAGAGGCAATTGCCCCAAGCTTGAGGTGGAGAGCTTCATTCTTGTTTCTGCAACTTTGTTCCTGAGAACAATCGCCTTCCTCTGCAACCACCAAATTGAACATTGAAAACAATGCCAATGACAAGCAAATCATGCAAAATGTTGTCATGGTGAACCGTGGACATCAACTCCCAAAAACCTGGTCTATATTTATGATAAAAAAGAATGGAGCAAGTCAATGCAAGATATAAAACTTTCGACTTTCCTGGGACAATGTCGTCATATGCGAGAGCGGCGTCTTCAGGGGTTTTGAAGGTGCCCAACCAAAGTCTAGCGCCATTCTTAGAGGGATCTCATATTTCCAATGCAAATTTTCCCCATGGCCGCTATCTCACTCCCCTGTATTGATGCCGAGCCCTTTTCTCTCCATTTTCACCAGATTTCTCTGTAACTGTAGGCAAATCTTTGTCTTTGTTCTGTGTAAGGCCCTTCACCTTCTTATTTCTGTCCTCAGCTAAATCAGAAGAAGCTTCGACCAAAGGAAGATCATCCACCTGGTTTGTGGTACTATTATCTACATCACCAAGCAAATAGCGGGTGATGCTTTTGATATCCATGCCTACAATTTTCTGCACTGCTTATTCTTCTTGTTTTGGCTCAGAGGCACATTTGTTCAAAAATTTAAAGGGCCCCGAGAACGTGGAAAGTAGTCAAATCCATTGAATTCGTTTTAGTATTATTAGTATTAATATTCATCTTGCACGTGCCGGAAAACACTGATACTTTGATGGTGGGTCTACTGTTCAATATACCGGTGGCGTCAAACTGGGGGAGATCCCGGTGGGGTCTCCCCATGTAAATAGCCTATCGGCTAATAACATCTTTTTTCCCTATTTCAACCTCTGTACATCATTCCATTCACATTCAGTCATAGTATTAGATCTATAACACCATCCATCCTACCATATTATATCATAATACTATGATACCTCACTAACCATTCTTCTTACATCACCACATCCAATCTCATTCATTCACACATAGACACAAAACATCCTAATCCATTCCATATTATCCAAAACATAACATATAAACCCACATTCCCATACATTTAAATCTAAGTCAAATATTATATTTAAAGATCAAGATTTTATATCATCACCCATTCTTAATTCTTGTGTGCTTAAGATCTTTGTTTAGATTAAGTATCAAGCTAATTGATAATCATCCAATCACCTTGGATAAATTAACTTAGGAACTTGGGCCAATCCTAAGTTAACTAATCTAATATCCTAATTGATCTTGCTTGAGAGCTTGGCCTATCTCAAGTAAGAAAGATTAAACTAACAAATTGGCTATCTTGTCTTGATTTAGAAAGTACACGCGATTTAGACATTTCATCACCTATATCCTTAATATTATTACATTTTAGACCATATCATCACAATAATCTTTTATCAATCTCAACTAAACCTTCTCCATTTTTACATTTCAATCTGGGTCACATTCACACCCTTATCCATATCATCTAAAACACATACTTGATCAACTCACAACATCATAATCATCCTTTAGTCAAGCACCATCCATTTCTGCACCTATCCTTAGTAATCAAATATTCCCCAAAACCCTTAAAAGTCAAATATCCCAAAAATGCAAAAAAAAATCCAAAAATTATAAATATTAAATATTCCAAAATAAAAAAAATTCCCCAAGATCCAAAAATCCAAATATTCCAAAATCCAAAAATCAAATATTCCAAAAATCAAAAAATCATTTATTCCAAAAGTCCAAAAATCAAATTCCCAAAAAATCCAAAAATCAAATATCTAAAACAAAAATCCAAAATCTAAAAAATCAAACATTTCAAAAAACTAAAAATAAAAAAACTCCAAAAATAAAAAAACCAACTATTCTAATTTTTTTTTAAAATCAAATATTTTCCAAAATCTAAAGTATACCTAATGATACACCCAAATTCCAAAGGCATTCATACCAAGAAACACATGATCACTTCCTGCCTAGTCCACCACACACCATTTTACATCATATCCCAACTTCATCTAACCCCATTCACCTAAATGTCCACTCCAATTTAGTCACCCAAAATGTCCCTCCTCCAATTGATCCACCTTAGACAAGATTTCCATTCATGACCTCTTTAATGCCATCATTACCCCCTCTATCTATTCCAAACCCAACACATACCCAAATCACGACAATCCCATCTCTTACATCTCATAACTCCACTTATCAACAAACATCACCATCTCAACAATACATCCCACATATCAACACACTTCAACCTACATATCAACAAGAATTGCCTCACCAATAATATAATCTATCTTAGATAACTCACTTTCATCCACATATCAAAAATGACGACCTAATAAATAATACACCCTACCTATCAACACTTTTTAAACCAACTATCAACAAACATTATGTCATCAACAATATAATCCACCAATCAATAACTTTCATACCACTTATCAACAACCACCATCATATCAACATCAATATCCTCCACAAATAAAACATATCAATCCACTCATCCACAAGTACCTTACAACAATTTACCACCACCACCACCTCCAAATCCAACTCCTTCAGATTCATTTGCCCATGAATTGCAATAAATAAAAGACACCATCAAGGGGTTGCAAACGAGGACCCTACACCAAAAATGCACATATAAAAGTGATGAATTATGTCCCTATCCCTTTGACCAATCAATATCCATGACACCTTTTCCCAAAAAATTGAGATACCAAATTTTGATAAATAAAAGGGAAACGGTGACCCTAATGATCACGTCAAATAATTTTTCATGGCATGCCAAGAGGTTACCTATAATGACATCTATCTCATGAGACTTTTTCCTCATATTTTAGGAGGACAAGAACTTGAGTGGTTTGTACACCTTCCTCAAGGATCCATTCAAAATTTTGGTGACTTAGTGGAGAAATTTGTAATCCATTTCTCCTCTAATGTTGAGCATGAGTTAACAATGCTTGATCTTTGTAATCATAACAACAAAATGGGGAAAGTTTTGCTTCCTTCCTTCAAATATGGATGAGTCTTGATAGTCTCTTCCCTTGGTCTATACTAGAAAAAAATTGTCCATATTTTCATCACCAATCTTAGTCCTAAAATGACCTTTCATATACAAGTCCATTATGTATCTACTTTTGATAAAATTATAGACAAGGGCATCACCATTGAGAAATCCATCATTGTCAAAGGCTTGATCAAGATCTCTAACAAAGATAAGGAAAATAATAACCATACCAATGAGAAACCGCATATTTGGGATAAGAATAAAAATGTTGTCATTGACAATGTAATTGATTCTAAACTTGTCCAAACTACACAACAATTTCGTGAGCAAAATAATCCTAGTGTCCAAAATGTTCAACCAAAAACACATGTTACTATACCACAATGACAATCAAAAATCCCAAACCATCTAAAATTTAGCTAAATACAACTCAAAAATCACATCCAAGATCTCATTAATCATGGTGAAGTTAAAATAGAAGGTCATACATCCCACTCACCTAATGAGAAATCAAGAATATATCAAGATCCTTTTCCCAAGCATGATCAAAATAATCCATCTACATCTAATGGCTCATCCCAAAATCACATTCATAACATCCATAGCCATAAAATTTCCACATCATTTTCTTTCATAATAGATCATGTTGATGAATCTTGCCTACAAGTAACCTCCATCCCTCCTTTCAATCCTCCATCTCTTGAACCTTTGTAACAAAATTCCACCACATCTCAGTTCCCTCAAGATTACCTCCAAGGGCCATCTATAGTAGATAATCATGAAATCCAAGATAATCGAATTATTGCTAAAAAATGTATCTATAATCAAGAAATCTTAGATCAAACACCATCATGCATTCCATCAATAATAAATCCCACTTTAGAGAGTCCTATTAAAAATCCATTGCCACCATGCAAAAATATTGAGGCCATCCAAGAGTCCCTTATCCATACCCCATTATTATAATTATATCTATGTCAAGAGCATAGTACAAAGCATGAAGAAACAAGTTTTGAAATGAATCAAAAATCAAATTACCTAAATCCTCTAATCTCATTCAATTATTGATCAAGATCCCATCTCTCTATAATTCCATGATGATCTCATCATCCCTTTCCATTCCATCCATGATCCTAAAATTAAAGTTGATCCCATCCATATTCCAATAACCACCACTTTCATAAATCAGACACTTTCCTCCCCTAGACACATAGATGATCTTCCCCTTGTCCATCGAAGACTCATTTCTTGTAATCAACTTCTCTCTATTATAAAATTATGAAACTATAGCTTAGCTCATGAGACTCCGTGATGCTATCCCAACAAGTGACCATAATATTTTTTTTCACATCAACCTTGATGCAACAACCTATTTTGAGGAACAAGCTACTATGGATCTGATTATTATTCCACATAATAATGAAACAACAATCATAAACAAGAAGAAAACACCAATATCTTATCAAATTGGATTACTCACTTTTTTGATAATCCTAGATATCAAGGTATTTGTTATTCATCGATCAAGAAATATAATGATGTTAGTGGTACCTCCATGATATTGGGGGAAACTTAATTTAATGTAAGCATCAAAATAGGGTCTGTGAGCAGTTCTTATGATAAGTTTGTTGTCAATGCTCCTCCCATCCACATCATAAACCATCATTCCCAAATCCTTCAACCCATTTATTGGGACCAACAAAATAAAAAATATATATAAATAAAAAGATCAAAATCAAAATATTAAGTTAATGAATCCAAAATTCAAAGTAGACACATGAATTGAAAATGGAGCTTAGAAATTTGGATCACATAAAGCATCAAATCCAAATTTACTAATCAATAAAACTATTGAGCCACATAAAAAATGGCCTCTCACTTATCACAAATGTCTACCTTGTTACAAATGGTTTTCAATCCCAACACACAAAGTGTATAAATCCATTGGTTCTAAACACACTCCAAATTCACATCCAAAATCCACCATCCACCATCACAAGTTTGGAAAATAAAAGAAAACTACATCTATAATGTCAAATAATCAACTAAACATCAATCTTGATAACATACAATTCTCATATCATTTTTTGAACATTCAACTAAATCTTCATTCATCCCATCCTTTGCTTTCACAGGATGCATCCTTCCCCACATTAAGCATAATCATCATCTCTTTATCCTATTAGAAACTTTCCAAGAGGTTATACATTTTATGTCTATTGACAATTGATTATTTACTTCTTTGATTTATATTTGATGTATCTTTTGGTTTTTAATTTATTTCTTTGATCTTTTGATATATTTTTGACCCATACTACACCTATTCATGCTCACCTTAATCATTCTATGTCATGGTGTGCTTTGACTAGTATATAATGGGGCATGGTCATTTGTTTTTGTATGTCATGTTTGTTGGATTGTCTCCACATGTAGCCACTAAGTGCAACAAACACCTTCAGAGTGTTGGGGTATCCTCTTGTTTTTTGTTTGCTTGAGAGTTAGTCCCTGCATTGAATACATTTTCACGTTGGTCTTCTATACCCTAGTGCATAACATCCATTGCTACATCAAAATAAGGTTGCTCTTCATATGCTAGCATAATAAAGCATTTTAATAAACATTTCTCCATATCTCATCATATATTGTCTTTATTTCATCTATTCACTTTTCTTGCATCTTTCTCTTCATATTCTTTCATCATTGGTCATTTGATCATTCATCATTTGAGACCTCACTCGTGTATTTTTGCATGACTATCCTCTCAAAGGGGAATCGTTATCTCATTATTCAATCTTTCACCATTTAATCTACATAATTGGGGCACATCATCACTTTCTTCTAATTGATTTCTTTTTTCATCATTTTCCTTCACATGACTAGGACATACCATTTCTTTCTTCATATCTTGTCCATCTCATCATAGCTTCCTTATTTTCTTTGAAACAATGTCACTTCAAACATCATTTCAAAGAGGGAAAAAATGTACACATAAAATGATACCTTCACTTGTATCGCCTAATTCATTTAATCATCTCCAAGGACCTCTAATCATTCACTACACCACTTTATCATAATCATGTTATCACCTAATCACCTAGGTCTTGGTTTCATCCAATCATCATCTAATTTATGCATTTATCTCATAGTACAAACACATCATCACCAAGTATCACCCGGGGCATACATTATCACCTAACACTTAATAATTTAATTAAATAATTATTAAGTTATTTAATCAACTTGGCTAATATTATTCATCCATTTAATAAGTTAGTCATCCATAGTTATCAACATATTTATCTATTTAAATAATCATTTATCCACACATTATCCATTAATAAATTAATTTAATATTAATTTTTGCCTCATGTGACCAATAATTCAATTAATTAATTATTAAATTTATTAATTCCACCTCATCTACTTGACTACCTAGTCTAATCAATTCACTCAGACTTACTCCTAGTCCCACTTATCAATCAAATCCACTTCATAATTCATGCAATTAGTTAGCTCATTCATGAGATAGTCAACTCCCCTTTATTCTCTCATGCACTTAGTTAACTCCTCCATGTAGGTAGTTGACTAATCAATCAAATCTGTTAACTCCTCAGTCACATTGAGTTGAGAAATTATAATTATTTTAATTAAAAATTAAAATAATGTGCAACCCATTTATTTATACCACATCTCCTCATCAATCCCCCAAAGCATGGATAAGATCTCAAGTTATAGATTCAATCCTAGCCATTCATAAAATCCTCTTACAAATCTAAAAATGAATAATCAATCATAAAATCAAGAAAAAGCCATCAATCATTTAATCATACATTAATATTCTATCAATTTGTCATTCAGTTAATGCTAATGTTATGCTAATGAATTGAATTGAGTATTGAATTAGTTTCATATTAATGATATTTCATTTGTTTATTTTACATGCACACACATATATAGTGTTTATCAATGTGGAGAAATCATGTTTGGTATAATGTGTGGTATGCTAGCTTCATGGTATGGTTATGTTATGCTTGGAAGATTTTTGGTATGCCATAGGGTAGTAAAATAATTAAGACAATTGGAATTCCATGAGAAGGCCTTAGCAACTATATCTAATTGTTAGTATGCGTTGATGAGTGTTTTTTCACATTCACAACATAGATAAAACACAAAGTGCTTTATCTCTCTTGAAAGGAAATCTATCTTGAAAAAACTTCAGAAAGATAACCCTTAGGCTTCGTATGTCAGGTCTTGAATTTGCAAAGACAACTCAGTGGTATATGTAATTGTTGGTTTCACAAAGGGCATTTATGGTTCAACAAAAAATGGAAATCCTTTAAGATAAGGGTTTTATAAAATTTAAAAAATGGTACAAACCCTAACTGTATTCTCAGAACTATAATATAAAAATGACTTTAATCATCAAAAATGACAATTTTATGATGCTTTTCTCTTCTAAAACTAACCCAAATTTATAAAAAAAGAGATCAAAAGATAAGGGTTTAGAGAAATCTAAATCTAAAACCTAAGATCAATCATAACAATGGGTAATGTTGCAGATAGAAAAATCCCCAATAAAACCTATTCCTACTTGATCAAGGTCAAACCTACAATGCCACAAAAATGGTGCAATCTTCAACTTGGAAAAGTGAAATATTTATAGACTGTAAACATCCATACATACACCTAGTTACAGACATGATTTGAACAAATATTCATAGTTGAAATATTACAAATAAAGGCTCAAACTAACCATACACTACAATTTACAATCAACAAACTACAAATGGTATGAGCAGCGGATTCATCCAATATCCTTAACATTTTTCTATCATTACAAATGAACTGAATCTAAATTTTGAGAAGAAGAGGCAAGAAACCATGATACCTTCAATCTTAACACAAAAATTCACCAAATCAATGACCTAACTATATTAATTTCTCCAACATTTTTTCTTATCAATTTCCAATCTTCTCTCCCTTTTTACATTGAAAGAGGGATAAGCCTTTTAAGAGATCACATTTCAAATCAAGGGCCAGGATTAAATCCACATTAAGGGCCCATATTGCACCTCTAAAACCCTAAAGAAGTTTACATTTAATGATTGTCCCCTTTGCCAAATAAAGACAAATTGGCACAAACCTCAAGGGTAACAAGACAAAATAAAAGCTTCATGGAGAAGATAACATTTGTTTGGCATTAATTTTTAATTCAAATTGGATTAAATGCTAAAATTAATTAAAATATTTATTCTTTATTTCTCCAACTGCATTCTTGACAAACGTGACAACAATCCTTAATCCTTGATCTTTAATCTTTCATCTTCACTTTCCTGTACTAAACTCCTAGGTTGCACAAACTGTATTATTCCTACAAACACATACAATGGATTAATTGACGTGGAAAGGATGAACAGACGTTTCAAAAGAATTCTCATCAAATCAAATTTAAATCCAAAATTCCAATAAGATGTGTCCACTTTATGTAACATTATAAATCTCTGAAACTGCCCTATACAACTTTTACAAGCAAATTGCCCTTAATCATCCTATCCTTTTGCAAAATCAAAATTAATTAAATCCATGAATAAATATTTCCTTGCAAGAACATGCTCCTACAATTTCACATCAAATAATCAAATTTGTAGCTTCATGAATTAATTTGTGGATCAAATTAATGTACACAATTAAAACAACCTCTTCCTACGCTACTGGATTAAATGATTAAAATAAATCTCAAATATTAATTTCTGGCGAATGTCGAGCACACCATATTGTTGTTTTACCGCTCGAAATCCCATTGGGCCATGCCCTATCGACCACCTTTGAAATACCATAAATCTCATAAAATATGCTTCAATCCATAAATATGGATTATATCAAAATCATCCTCCCATCGACCTTGGTAATAGCGAAATCCCTAAGCTTATATGAAAAAGACATTCTTTAGAAACAACACTAAGCTTTCAAATTTGTTGGATAATTGGTGCCTATATAGAAAATTTCACATGTTTGTGACTTCCATGAACTTTACTTCATGCGACACTCTTTTAAATTTGTAGAAAATAGAATATCTTGAAATACTCTTTATTATCGGCAACGAAAATCATACAGCCTTTTGTGATGCTTCGGGTCCCATTTCTCCTTGGGTATTTACTATATCATCCACACTATTCACCAATATTAGACCTCACGATTTTAACAACTTCAAGGATTTTGAGAAGCTGTAGAAAAATCCATGCGTTGCTATTTAGCCTGAACTTTTATTTCATTCCTTTCATACTCTAATCCTCACATATTTACCATCCTCATAGATTTTGATCCTTCGTGGATTCTGAGTTGACGTAGAGAAATCCAAGAGCCTGCAATTCCTCTAAATCTTTGAAGTGTCCCACCCCAAATAGAACAATATTTTTAAAACACTTAAGTTGACATATTTCATTTGTCAATTAAGATCTTTCTGAACATTCTATGGAAAAATAATTTGTTGTCATACATATTTCCACATATTTTGATTTCATGATAACAATGTTTCAGATTTACAATGGAAGCTTGACCATTAACATTTCATAGTCAACATACAAAGTGTTTTCAGACTGTTAAATAGTAACTTCAGATTATTATATGAGTGCGAAGTAGAGATAAACAGATTGAGTCACACTAATGGGCCTATGGTTGTTAATAGAATGCCCATAAATACACTTGTCCATATAATACTTCAGACTTATATATATTCAGACCTGGGCTTACAATAACAACATATACAAGATGAATATCCAACTTGGAATCCAATGTTAGAATTGCAGAATGAAAGCAACAACATGAAAAGTGAATGAAAACCTAAGATAAGCCCACGTCCAACACTTACAGGCCTCCTATAACCTCCAGTTTAATAGTATAAGCTTCTAGATTTGCAAGAACAACTTCTATGCTCAAAGTCAACCCTCATAGTTCTTTCTAGACTTGCATAAACTCTAGTTGTAAAACCCATTTGTCTCCACATAAAAAAATACTTTTGATTTGCAATATTATTCAAACCCTTGCCTTTCCAATATTCAATAAAAGATCAAACTCTTGATAAATTCTTCAAATCCTAGTTGTGAAGCTTTTCCTATAATTTTTTTGAAGCACAAGCACAATCCCTGAAGTGGAATTGTCTGCAAACTATTCTTCCTGAGGGGCTACGTCTTCAAAAAGCTTGAGATTTTTAGACTCTCTAGTCTTCAGCAAAACCCTTAGCCAAATTCTTCTTCTTCAACAATGAATGAATGAAATGAATTCCAAAATGTCCTTTTATATTTCACCTCAAATTCACTTTAAATTCTATTTCATTCAATTTACTTTTAATTTGGTGCACAACTTAATAATATAGAGTATACTTTAAAAATCACTTATATCTCCCCTTTTAAAATGACACTTCAACTCATTATAAAGTATACTTTAAAATCATTTAAATCCCTTTTTAATGAAGTCCTTATGTCTCCCTTTTAATATAATAAATTAATAAAGCATCATTAAATAGATCACTTTATTAATTTTCATTTAACCCTTATATCACCTTTAGTAATAAAGTCCCCTTTAAATAATCACTTTATTAAAATATTTTAAAGCGACTTAAGAATTAATCACTCTAATTTATTAAATTAAAATATTAAAGTGCTATTAAATATTAAAGTTAACACTTTAATATTTCATCTTTCATGTTGAGACCATCACCCGATCACTCCAACTAGAAACTGATGTTGCAATTGATCCCGAGGTGATGTCTGAACAAAGCAGGCCAATTGCCAGTCTCCTCCTAAAATGTAAGGATTCCCCTAAAAAGTAGGAAACTATTTTTGATCATCTGAAATGGCTCTTAAGGTCCCCTACCAAGCTCCACAAGCTTCAGGTGGTCATAGGTGATCTGTTAGTCCCTTTCTAAAAAATAGGAGACTGGCTCCAAGCTCTTGAAATGCCACACATACTTCCCAAAAGGTCACAAGACCCCCGAAAGAGCTCCCTATTCATTGTGTTAGCCTACAAAAACCCAATTAATAGGCTAACCACCATGACTAACCACTACCTAGGAAAAGGGAACATCCCTCCCTAAGATTGCTTGTCCCCAAGCAATCCTCACCTGGATACTTTGGCCTGTCACCTGAATGTTGGCATCCCAAATTAGTTTGTAGGATGCCCAACAACATATCCATTGCATCCGATGGGTATAGATTAAACCATGCCCAACATCACTATGAACAACTACCTCAATATAGAGAAAACTACCAAACAAAATAATCCCTGGATCCCATAACGAAAATAGGATTCTGCCATACACATCACCTGTTGACTTCCACTGTACTACACTGATATAATATTCACCATGTTGAAAGTGGTGAAGCAACACATCAGGATCCCATTGAATTGTCATGCCAAACCTATCACTTCCTGGATCCCAACACTGACAATCATCCCCATATAAATTGTGCACAAGAATCTCTATAGCATGCAACACAAATCTTTGAACTAGAGTAGCCACATACTCTACCATAGAGCCATCAACATGAGAGGGTTGTACCTCATTAAGTGTGTTATGCATTCTCACACACCAACTCAAATCTGCCTCACCCATATCTCCATCCACATGTGTATTCATATGTTCATTAGTGGTTTATCAACTAACCGTGTGTTCAACTATTCCACCCAATGTTAGGACTTGAGCCTTTAATGGGATCTCAACTAGAAGTAACTCATGAGTCTCAAGATGTAAATTAGGTACACAAATAAAATTTTCTAGTCATACCTCTTCTCTTGTTCAAGTACATCTGCATATTCTTCTTGTTTTCTTACCTCAAGACGCTCCTCCTTTGCATGCTCAACTTTTACACATTCTTCCCTTAAGATCTAAGGTGTGAATCACTCCACTTCTTTGCTTGATCTAGCTGGTTACAATGTTCCTTGACCTCTTGCAAGAATTGCTTTGCTTGGGCAGCCAATAACTTTTCCTTCCTAGCTTTTTGTAACCACCCATCACACAAAAATTGCATCTTATTCACATCTTCCAAAGTCTGATATACAAAATCAGAATGTTTATGGCATGAATCCAAAACATATAATTCATCTTTAACACCCAAAGCTTGAGTATCAACATTAGAATACTCCAAAAAACCATCATCCTCACGTGAAATGGCTAGTATCTCATGATGATGCAAGGAATATGACTGTTGTTGTAAAAATCAGAATTGTTGTCATACCTTTGTGTCATGCTTTCAACATCTCCAAGTCGTAGATCCATGTTTGAATTCTCTTCCTCTTTATGATCAACCTGGAAACTCAAAGGTGTAATATGTGATTCCTCTTGATCCAAACTCACATATAGTGGAAGTGAGCTTGTGAATATGGTCTCATCTTCTTTAGGAATCCCACATGATGACACATTTTTTCTTTCCCCATGATCACTTGTAGGCTGCAAATCACAAACAAGTGACTCTTTTTTTCTTTCTTGTTTTTGTACCTTTGGCTCTTCTTTTTTGATTGATTTTTCTACTTCAAGTTTCTTCACCTTTTTATCCATGCATTGGTGATTAGGCTCCCAAAATCCCTTGCATGAGAAGCATAGATTTTGTCTTCTCATTTGGTTCTTGCTCATTTTAAGAGGTCTTGTAACCTGGTCATTGAGTTTAAATGTAAAACCATCATCATTATCTGATTTGAAGGTTCCATCATGCCTGCTCACACTATGCCCATTAATAGGCACTGAACCATGGGGTATACCATACTGAGAACTAATCTTGTTTCCTGTTGCAACATCTTTCCCATGACTAAATTTTGCACCTTTAAATGAAGTTTTTTCCTTAAACATCCTCCTATTATACTTTATCAGACCAATCTTTCCAGTACTCAAGGTAACAACACAGTTCAAATATATATTAAAAGAGTACTGTGTTTTAAACTCATCTGGCATGCTTTGTAGTCCTCAAAGAGTTGATTGGCTTCCCATTCATAACCTTCCCTGTATTGTTCTTCATCCTCTATACTAGTAAAATTATGTGCATTAGAGTTTTCTTTCCTTCCCTTCACAAATAGAGGGTCTAGTTTTTCTGGATGTTGTATAAAGTCTCGCAAGACCATCAATTCTGCCATGAGTTCTTGCGTAGACTTCATTTTACCAAACCACCAATCAATTGCAACTGAGATCTGGTACCCAATAGGATGGCAGGAAAATTGTGCTTTGATACCACTAAAGTGTCCCACCCCAAATAGAAGAATATTTTTCAAACACTTAAGTTGACATATTTCATTTGTCAATTAAGTTATCATAAACTGAACTAAGCATTATAAGATCTTTCTAAAATTTTTATGGCAAAATAATTTGTTGTCATACATATTTCCACATATTATGATTTCATGATAATAATGTTTCATATTTACAATGGAAGCTTGACCATTAACAGTTCATAGTCAACATACAAAGTGTTTTCAGACTGTTAAATAGTAACATCAGATTATTATATGAGTGTGAAGTAGAGATAAACAGATTGAGTCACACTAATGGGCCTATGGCTATTAATAGAATGCCTAGAAATACACTCAGCCATATACAATACTTCAAACTTATTTATATATATATATTCAAACCTGGGCTTACAATAACAACATATACAAGATGAATATCCAACTTGGAATCCAACGTTAGAATTACAGAATGAAAGAAACAATAGGCAAAGTGAATGAAGACCCACGATAAGCCCATGCCCAACACTTACAAGCCTCCTGTAACCTCCAGTTTAACAGTATAAGCTTCCAGATTTGCAAGACCAACTTCTATGCTCAAAGTCAACCCTCATAGCTCTTTCTAGACTTGCATAAACTCCAACTCTAAAACCCATTTGTCTCCACATAAAAAAATACTCATGATTTGCAATATTATTCAAACCCTTTCCTCTCTGATATTCAATAAATTATCAAACTCCTAATAAATTCTTCAAATCTTAGCTGTGAATCTTTTCCTGTAATTTCTTTGAAGCACAAGCACAATCCCTGAAGTGGAATTATCTGCAAAGTATTCTTCCTGAGGGGATACATCCTCAAAATTCTTGAGATTTTCAGACTCTCCAATCTTCAACAAAAATCTTAGCCAAATTCTTCTTCTTCAACAATGAATGAATGAATGAAATGAATTCCAAAATTCCCTTTTATATTTCACCTCAAATTCACTTTAAATTCCATTTCATTCAATTTACTTTTATTTTCTTTTAATTTGGTGCACAACTTAATAATATAAAGTATACTTTAAAAATCACTTATATCTCCCCTTTTAAAATGACACTTCAACTCATTATAAAGTATACTTTAAAATCATTTAAATACCTTTTTAATAAAGTCCTTATGTCTCCCTTTTAATATAATAAATTAATTAAAGCATCATTAAATAGATCACTTTATTAATTTTCATTTAACCCTTATATCACCTTTAATAATAGTCCCCTTTAAATAACCACTTTATTAAAATATTATAAAGTGACTTAAGAATTAATCACTTTAATTTATTAAATTAAAATATTAAAGTTAACACTTTAATATTTCACCTTTCATACTGAGATCATCACCCGATCACTCCAACTGGAAAATGATGTTGCAATTGATCCCAGGATGATGTCTAAACAAAGCAGATCAACTACAAGTCTCCTCCTAAAAAGTAAGGATTCCCCTAAACATCTAAAATGGCTCATAAGACCCCTGCTAGGCTCTAGAAGCTCCGAGTGGTCACAAGTGAACTGTTAGTCCTTTCCTAAAAATAGGACTAGCTCTAAGCTCCTGAAATGCCACGCAGACTTCCCAAAAGGTTCCAAGACCCTTGAAAGAGCTCCCTATCCACTGTGTTAGCCTACGAGAACCCAACTGATAGGCTAACCACCACAATTGACCACTGCCTAGGAAAAGGGGACATTATAGTCTTTCCTTTGTGTTATTATTCCAACTCTAAGCACTAGTAACCATTTTAACATTGCAAACTTTATAAAACATTGGCCAACCACAACTTAGCCATCTTCTTATTGTATAAGAGTCGTGAAGTCTTCACAACCTACTACTTAAATGTGCCAAGCACCACATGCTATCGTAAAAATAAATCCACAGGCCACCATTCATTTTACCAATTTGATATCTTTGCTAATTAAATCCATGAAACCCTTACAAATATGAACTCTTATATTTAAAAACAAAAGGGATATTGCAAACTTAAGAGGAAATGGACCCTCATGGATTTTACTCCTTTGAGGATTTTGCTTCTTCATGGATTTCATGAAGAAACCCATAGGTATGCACTTTCCCCGAGTTTTCTTCTTCCTCATGTGCCGCCACCGACTCACCATCTTTAATGTCTTTGGAGATTATATGCATGCACAGAAAAAATATGTGACTCACCACTTTTTTCAAGATCATTCTTATTCAAAACTTTGCAGCTTTAATGACTTCACAAATTATAAGCCTCTATGGATTTAAAGGCTTCACAAACTACATGCAGGCATGGAAAAATACGTAGACCACCATTTTTCCTGAGCCTATTGTTATGTTGCTATTTCATTGTTGCAACCTTTTGCATATTAACAACCCTCACAAATTTTCCACCTTCATGAATTTTGGGAAGCTGTGGATTTTCATACATAGATCAATTCCATGAAATGCCAATCTTCACGAGCTATTTAAATTTTTACCTTTTTAATTGCTTCACGAATTTTATGCTAGCAAACTCCACACATTTAACAGTTGTATTAAGGGATTTCCTTGCACCACAATATCACAAATGTGATCTATGTTCTTCAATCTACAATAAAACTTTTGAATCCTTTGAATCGACGACTTCCCATATCAATATCCTCCATATTATGGATAATTGTAGCAAAGTTAGGAAGTGTTTCTATTGATGATTCTTTTAATGATGATACAATTTCCTATCATTTTTTTGTCTGAGGATAATCCCCCAACGTTGCTCATCAAATGAACAAAGGCAACGCCACCAATTCCTTGAATCCAATTGGATCAATGGCATGTTGAACATAATTAAATAATGGAAAGAGAAATAATTTATACACGCGCTCCCAAAGAGTCGGTAAGAAGAAATATCCATGATAGCGGAGTGTGTCTAAAAGCACTTGCAATGCACACTTTTTCCAATATTCACCCTGGGATCAAATGTAAGCTCTGATAATCCTGCCAATAAAGGGAATAAAAAATACAAATGATCTTCCGTGATAGTAAATGTTAGGATTATTGAATTTTCATCTTTTGTTGTACCAGTTAATGAAGAAATTGGCTTCCCATCCTTTTATTTTTCCTTGTTCTTTGCAGAAGAGACAAGTTCCCCTTCACAAGATTTAGAGCACATAATCAAAGGAATGCAATTACATCCAAGCTAATATCCTTGTTAAACCCACTATTAGTAAATGCAATCAAACAGTTAACACAATTTGTAAAGGTTGTTGCCCCTATCTCAGTTATATAAAGAAAGTAGTCTCACATTATCTTCTCAATGGTATCAAAAGAAAAAGCATAAAATTCTTGTGCTCATCAGATGTTGCCATTGTGAAACCATGGCCATGATTTTCCAACTTGACCTCACATTACTAACACGAGCAAAAACCAATTAATAAACACATCAAATGATTAGTGAACTCTAATTTTGACAAAATTTGTCTTCCACATGACAATGAAAATGGTTTCAGGAATTCATTTTGGAAATTATAATTGACCAACTCTTCACATTCGAAGAACTTCATAGAAATTTGTCGCAAAGTTAATAGCCCTAAGATGACCAAAATGCTAAAACATTTCGGGATTCAACTCTAATTGAGGAATTTGAAATTTTGAAAGGATCACAGATTTTGATGAAGTTTTATCCTTTTCTCGGTCTAAAATTTAGATTTTGAAGATTTATTGCAAAAGAGGAATATCCAAAAATTTACTTCTATATATATTTGCAACAATTTAAATAGTTCCTTGTAGATTTCGAGCAACCAGGGAATTTTTGAGATTTAAAAAATTCACAGATTTTATGCACAAAAGAATTTTATTGTCAGGGTTTTAATGATGTCAGGGATTCTATGCATGCGAGGATTCCCCAAGTTTTGAAATCATCTAACTACTATTAAATTTTAACTTTGGGTATTTCACAGGATCACAAATTCTTTGAATCCCAACATGACACTTTAATTTTGTACTTGCAATCTGATGACCAAGATTTCAATTTTTAACACATGTCAGGGATTTCATGGATGCAAGGATTCCATGAACCTTGAGATTTTTTGGACTTTAAACCTAAACCCACACAAGGTCCCCAAGACGCTTTTAAAAATTCATTTTCTACAAACTAAATATGGACTTAATCCCCTCACAAGCCACTTAAAATATAAGAATGACTACTTATCAAAACCATCCTAAGAAGAGAAAAACTAGAAATTAGTAGACACAAAATGTGGAGACACAAAAGGAAGAAAGGAGGTCCTTGTTTTGGACAGGGTGTGTGTGCAAGGAACAACAAATGTCGACTTTTCTAGGAAATGTTCTTGGAAATTTCAAGGATAAAGATCCACTTGAAACCCTAGAATCTCTAGCCAATCTCCAAACCGGGTCTCATAGAAGGAAAACTCACTCTAAAGAGAAGTAAAATAATTTGTTGAATCAAATCCCTCCCATTCTTAGATCATTAGTTGTGTGTGCATAGTGAGTTCATTCTAGCTCTTTGAAAGTACAAAGCAACCAACACTCTGTCATGATAAGATACATAGATATTCCAACCCCAAAAGTAACCTGGACATTGCCTCATTGCTAGTCAAGCGTCTATACCTCCTACAAGGTTATCGTTGCAATTCCCATGATTATTGCTCTATTGCTAGCTAGGCGTCTATAGCCTCAATAGAGTTATTCACACACCCAAAAGTCATGATTTATATATTCTTTTGATTTTTCATGATTTTTTCCCTTTTCTTTCCTTTTGACCCATAAGCATTGAAGCTCATTATGCATTTGAGAATTACAATAGTCACTAAAGTGGAATTTTATATTTTTCACTTATCACAACTTCCTGATGGAAACAACAAAAACTTCAAGAGGATATTTAAAATGTATAAATAATGATGATCAAATCGATTTTATGAACATACTCAAATAATGATTTCTTTCTCAGTCAAGTGACAATTATATCTGCAAAATTTAGTCACAGAAGATAACCCAAACTCAAGGATGAATTATGAACATTTATGAGAGAAATAAACATGAACATCCAACAAAATACCTTATGATTATACTTTGAACAGATACCCAATCACAAAACAAAAAGACTAACATCTTCCTGAAGTAAAAGCAAACTAACAAACGATAAACCTAAACCCACCCAAAAGCAAAAAACAAAGTAGAAAAGCCAATCCTAATCTAATTATTTAGAAGAAACCTGAATAAAAAAATCTCAAACAACATGGAAAGACACATGACCTCACATTATTCCCTAGAATGTTCAACAGTAACAAGGTGCATGTCATATTTCATATTTTTGCAGGTTTATCCTTGTACTTAGAGAAATATATATTTGTGCTACTTTCATACTTAATGGAAAAATTGGGAAAAATCAACAATTAAGGCACATATCCAAGGCCACATGATTAATTCATATGCAAGTTGTTCCTTTTAAACATCCATACTTGAATTGATAGGTTTCAGAATTTATAATAAAGAAAGAAACATCCCATTATGAGCTTTAATTCTTATTACTAGTCAAAAGGACAAAAAAGTGAAAAGAAAAAATAATAATATCTAAACCATGAATTTTGGGTGTGTGAATAACTGTATCAGGGCTATAGATGCCTAGCTGGCAATAGAGCAATATTCATGGGAATTGCAATGATAACCTCATCAAGGCTATAGATGCTTGACTGACAACAAGGCAATGTCCAAGTTACTTTTGGAGTCGGAATATTTATGTAGCTTATAATGACGGAGTTTTGGTTGCTTCATGCTTTCAAGAGGCGGAATAAAAATCATTATGCACACACAATTGATGATCTAAGAATGGGAATAAGTCAATTCAACTAATGATTTCACTTCTCTTTTGAGTGAGTTTTCCTTCTATGAACCTTAGTCTAGGAGTTAACTAGAGATTCTAGGGTTTCAGATGGATCTTTATCCTTGAAATGTTTAGGAACATTTCCCTAGAAGAGTTTCCATTTGTTTTCCCTTGCACACATGCCTCATTCAAAACGGGGACCCCCTTTCTTCTTTTTGAGTCTCCATATTTTGTGTCTGCTAATTTATAGTTTTTCTCTTCTTGGGATGGTTTTGATAAGGAGTCATTCTGAAATTTTAAGTGGCCTATGAGGGGATTAGCTTTAGATTTGGTTTGTAGAAAAGGAAGTTTTAAAAGCACCTTGGGGACTGTTGGATCTCAAAAATGCAGGTTGCAAATCCTAAGAGGATGCCAAACTCTATGATCAAATTTGCAACGTTCTTGAACCAATGAATGAAGTTAACTTATGTGTTTGGTAACTCCCTGCACTTCAAGCTCTGCTAACCTAGGTGGGTATACCTTTATAATGAAGAAAATTTGGAAGAATGTATGATCTGGTTGAATTTGTGGATCTATCACAGTGGCATAAAGTGCAATATATGAAAGCTTGTTGACTACTCCTACTGAAATTTGAAATGTGAATGTAAGGATAAGATTTTATGAAATTCTAAAATGGAATTGGTATGACCAGTGCCTACTTCTATTGGGCTAATGGAGTCAAGAGGTGAATGATATGTGACTTACTGGCTATAGTTCTAATTTCTTGGCACTTTTTACTGTTTATACCTTGTATAAACGTGCAAGAATGCAATTATCAAGTTCTTATCGATCCAAATGACCTTTTCCAAATTACTGTGATTAATTAAAAGAATTTAAACCTTCCTTGAAGGAGCCAGTTAACTCAGCCACACAAGAACAAAAAATGTGCCTTGATAAATTGAAAATATCCTTGATACATCAATTTAAATAATAAGGAAATGTCAACCTTGGAGACAACCTGATAATATTTTTCAAGTAATTCAACAAACAATTGACACCGTAATTGGATCACCAAATTAAGTCTTCTTGTCCACTATATTACTTCAAAATATTTTGCAATACATAGCACAATGTTTTATTTCAGCAACTGATCAACCTATCCACCTACCTGATGAGTTCCTAACTTACTGCTTCTATCTAATTCTAATTTCAAATAATTGATGATATAATTTTATCTCACATATATACATTTCATGTTTAGGGTTACGACCCTTTGCACACCCGTTTGATGCATCTCTTCATTTAATTAATTGTCTTCAGAAAAAATAATTCAACTTTAATCCTCATCCTTGTATCTTCATGAAAATTAATTTAATAATAATTTTCCTTTGCTGGAAACTTCACTTTTCACCCATTAAATATAAAAATAATCACCCGCTTTAAAAATCCTTTGGTGAAAAATATTCCATTTATATTCTTGCTCAGTTGAAAT
Source organism: Sequoia sempervirens (assembly GCA_007258455.2). Lineage (NCBI taxonomy): Eukaryota > Viridiplantae > Streptophyta > Pinopsida > Cupressales > Cupressaceae > Sequoia > Sequoia sempervirens. The sequence continues at coordinate 114,238 of VDFB02253134.1, read as the reverse complement.
GTTTCACCTAATAAATTATTCCTTGGGTAAAATGATTACCCTCTCCATGATTCTTTAAATCATTTTAACTCCCTAGAGGAATGAGTTACTTCCGAGTGAAAACATTTGCACTTTAAGTAACCTCTCAGCGAAATATTATAAATGCACCTTTATTTTATTGAAAATAATAATCCCACTATGATTATTATTTTAAACAAATCTCCATTATGTATTTCACCCATCAAATAATATTTTACTTCAAGAAACAAATTTGACATAGGGGTTAATAAATCTTCATAAAGTGCTTCACCATATGTAAGTGAAAATCATTCACATGTTAGGTTATCGGATGATCAACGAAACTAATGCTTCACTCCCACCGATAATCAATTTTCTCCCTGATATTTTAGAATATAATATCTCATGTGTTTTGGCCTATCAGTGGGACAATGAAGTGTGTCTTGCCAATATTACCATTTCTCTCTGATGATTCTCTTGTCAATGCTTTATTCTTTTCATTCTTTTTGAGCTATCAGAGGGACCAACTATTCTGTTCAATCACCAATGAAATTTTTTCTTTGCAATACTGCACTATTTTAGGGTTTATGTTCTGGCCTTCTGCAAAATTCCTAGTCATTTGTTCATCATTTGGACATTACATACAGTTAAACCATATCTATTACGCTGCGCCATGCCTACTGTACTGTGCGTAGATTGTATTATTCTCTACATGTAATGGAGGTTTTAACCGAGAGATACATAATTGTCTACAAATATATAAGATCGATTCTCATTTCTAGATAGATGCATCATTTTTGTATCGCCTCTTTCACTGCACCAATATCTGCGGGTGATTCATCACCAGAACTGGATAATATTGATACAATAATCAAGAGAATATTTCCATTGTGTGACCATTTTTCACTGGAAAGCTCATAGCCTTTTGAATCATTCTCTTGGTACGTGAAGAATAGAAATGCAAACACGTCCTTCCATATAATCATTCGGATGCCATATTCCTGATGTAAATCTCACTAATGGAGGGTTGTTCGGGTATTTTGGTGGAAAATTCATGATGGCACTAAAATATCCCTCTTCATACAACGTATTTTGGGAACCAATTATCACTTCATTCCATCAGAAGACCTGAATCGTCCACCAATCATGTTTTAAAGCGGGAACCTCTAGCTTGGAAGATGTAGGTTTGGGTATAGAAGCAATATGGTTTTGAGTCCTCCAACACTTTTATCTTTTCTTTCCCATCAAGCGTCGCCTCTTCAGAAAATATGCGTGTCTTAGCTCAAGTAATTCAGATACCCTAAATACATTGAGCATTATTAGAAGATAAGGCCCATCCATGATTCAAAATTTCACCAATTCTCTCCCCCTTTTGTTTTGTATATTTTAAATATTTCAATATTTCATCAACCTTGAATACTCTCATTTCGTTGCCCTCTCCGAACACCATGTAAATTATTTCATCGTAAAACTTTATGAGGTGTTAGTGTAATTCAACTCTACTCAAATCATCTTCGCCCATTTTATCTAAGTCAAAGTACTTTTCTGGCTCTTGAATCCGATCTGACATTGAGAACCCCTTTTAAAGAAATCTTTGAAACAAATGACTATAGTCATAGCTTCTATAGAACAGTATGGTATTGCCTCAAGTAGATAAAAGTCATGTTGTTTCAATTCAACATCTTACAGGTCAGAGCCATATGTAACAAATCTTCAAAAAGAATTGGATAATCTGCCCATAAAGCTTTCTTCTTGCAGGTGGTTTCTTTGTTCCTCCATTGATATGTTGATTACCATTCATCTCAGACCCATTAGATCTGTGATTACTTTGTTGGAATTCCTGTAAGCTTCTAAAATTCTTCGACAAAGTCATGATTTTGTGGGTGTCCCATCAATTAGCTAAGAAGATTGGCATTTCAATGGTGGTTTTCCACCATTCTTAATATAGTTATCCCCTTTTGTGCACACGACTTTATGTCGGATTCAAAAAAAAAAAAACTAGATGCTCTATTTGTTTCAATTGGTGATGCCATCTAACTCAATAACTAGATTTAATGCATCTTAAACTGAAGTGGGTGTTCATCAAAATTTATTTTCTGACATCTTGCACTGTGACAAAAACAGATCAAGTTGCCTCCAAAATCGCCTTGGAAAACTAATCAAAACTTCTCTCGGAGCCATGAAAATGCACTAGAATTTTGAGTTGTGAAAGGAGAGAATGGTTGCAAAACAATTTGGTATTAAGTGATCAAGACTGAAAACTGTCAACGCTCAAAGTTTCCCATTTAGTCATTTATGAAAAATTGCAGCTGTTCAACTCAATTGAGACCCACCAATTGCCCTTTTTGAAAAATATCAAATGTGATTATGAGAAGCTATAACTTTGGATATTAGCTCATTTAGGCATGGTGAACATGTGTGCAAGAGGGTTTTCTATCATTTCATTTTCCTCACCAAATATCAAGTGCCAAATTTGACCTCTGCGAAAGCTTTCTGGAAAGGTAGTCTTCAAACTAGGTAAAATCCGTTTGGTTTTGATTTTGGAAAAAAATACCAAATGATGTCTTGAAGCTTTGAAAATTGACATGAAAGTAGATTTTGGTGGGGAGAATCTGATACACCATTTTTTTTTTCATAATATCTTTTCAGTTGCTTAATAGTGTTCTCCAAAGTTGGTCACTTTAACAGATTTAACACTGTGCAAACAACAAACCTTCCTAGAATCCTTCAACTTGGCCTTTTGAAATCTAGTCAAAACTAATCATATGAAGCTGAAAATTGGTGTGCACACTCATATATGTCAGATAAACATGTTTGTAAGGTGGTTTTGCATGGAAATGCTCTGGCTTCAAATTGTGATTTTTAAAGCAGGGCTTTTGAGTAGATTTTTCAACTGTACTTCTGAGTGTTGAAATCTAATTTTTCACACGGGAACCTAAAATTTGCATGAAATTTTAGGCTCCAACAGGGACCTTGTGTTGGTTTGGGTTTGAATTCCAAAAAATCTCGAGGTTTGGGGAATCCTTACATCCATGAAATCCCCGACAAGTGCTAAAACTCAAAATCTTAGTCGTCGGATTGCAAGTATAAAATTAAAGTGTCATGTTGGGATTCAGAGAATCCGTGATCCTATGAAATACCCAAATTTTAAGATTGATAGTAGTTAGATTATTCCAAAACTCGAGGAATCCTTGCATGCATAGATCTATGACATCATTAAAATCCTAATAGTCAAATTCTTTTGTGCATGAAATTTGTGAAGTTGTTAAATCTCAGAAATTCCTTGGTTGCCCAAAATCCATGAGGAACTATTTAAACTTTTGTAAACATATGTAGAAGTCATTTTTTCAGGTATTCTTCTTTTACGAGAAATCTCTGAAATCTAAGTTTTAGACCTAGAAAAGGATAAAATTTTGTCAAAATTTGTGTTCCTTTCAAAATTTTGAATTCCTCAATTAGAGTTGAATCCTGAAATGGTTTAGAATTTTGGTCATCTTAGGGCTGTTAACTGTGTGACAAGTTTCTATGAAGTTCTTATAATGTGAAGGGTTGGTCAATTATAATTTCCAAAATGAATTCATGAAACTGTTGTCATTGTCATGTAGAAGATAAATTTTGTTGAAATCAAAGAACTAATCATTAGATGTGTTTCTCAAATGGTTTTTTCTCATGTCAGTAATGTGAAGTCAAGTTGGAAAATCATGTTCATGGTTTTTTTGGAAGATTGAGGAGAGTTTCATTGATGATGAAATTCTGGCAACATGAGCATGGTATGTATATAATGCAAGATAGAATGTTGTCATTGATGTCAATATTATTATGAATCAACCTAACATGTTTCATAGGTATTGTGGAAGAAATTTGTGCAAGTTGAGTTGGTTTAGAAAGTGTACTGATGTAGAAATTTGACTAAGTCTCAAGCCTATCAGTTTAGGGTTACAATGTTAGTTTTTGGGTCCACACCTCTCTGCGAATGAATATTTTCCTCTAGGATTCTAACCTAATTTTTATTGTTATTTGAGGATTCTAAATCTAATATTTCATCTAGTTTGGTGAATTATTTTGAAAGATATGAATGACAGAGTTTTGTCAAGTATAATATAGTCATTTTTTATACAGTGTGTCGATGTGGGAGATTCCACACTCGTCCACAATGAATCTTTTATGTTACGATGTTGAAGATAAGTTGCCATATTTTAGTTGAGTAGGAATTCCATATGGCATCATGTGTTGAGGTCCACATATTGCGAATTTGGTGTACAAATAAAGGTTTGTTGGTTTAGGTCTTATTTGGGGCTGACCTCGACCTAACACATTTGATGTTTTACGAAGAATTATAATAAGTGTTTTTGTCTCATGTAAGATCTAATAAAGGTCCATCATGACCTATCTTAAAAGTGATTTTAATTTTGAATTATGGTGCAAAGTTTAGATGAAATGTTTTGGGGGCTGACAAGTTTAATTTTGTGTTACATCCAATTAGGTCGATCTAATTCATGTTACACTTGATGTGGATATATATAGTGGATTGATTTTGATGTTTTGAAATGAGGAGCAAAAAAGAGAGATATATGACATGTATGGTGTGCCACCTACATGTGTGTGATGTGAATTTGATCAAAGTTGTGTGAATTGTGTTGCAAGGTGTATGAATACAAAGTAGTGCAAAGAATTGATCCAGATTAGTGCAAGGTTTGATATTTTACTTCATTGGAACTGTAATCCAACATATTGTAGATGCATTTGTATCGGTTCAAATAGGTTGTAATCCACCCCTTATTTCTTCTATCTTATTCTCTATGGGAAGTGAGTCCATTGGATAGTGAATCCACCTGCAGTGAGAATTTCTGTAATATACTATATCTGGATATAATATATTGTGAGCTAATCCTCACCATGGTGTTTCCCATTTTAGGTTTTCCACATAAAAATCCTGGTGTTCATATGTTATGTGATATTGTGGATGTTTCATTCTTTCTTTGCTTATATCAGTTGAATGTGCTTTGGTAATTGGATGGATAATGTTTGAATGGTTTAATAGAATACTGATTCACCCCCCTTCTTAGTATTCTAGGTGTTCAACAATTGATATCAGATCTTGGATCCCTAGAAAGAGCTTGACCACTTTGGAAAGATCTTGAAGATTGAACACATGGATGATATAAAGTTTCCCATTCCTCTGGAAGAGATTTCTGCTAATGAATATATAGAAGAATATTTCATGCTTGACAAAGATGGAGAACTCAAAGTTGCTCTTGAAGATCTTGAAAAAGTTGAAGGTGAAAAAAAAAGATATGAAGGAAAATGTTAAAGAAGAAAATGAATGCATTAGAAAATTGATAGAGCAAATCAAGAAGTTCAGAGAAAGGCATAAGGAGGTCAATGAAAAATTGAAGCAAGAAAATGAAGACATCACAGAATGAAAGTGAAAGTTGAAGAAAAGAAAAGAGTTGAGGAATGCCTAAATGCAATAGTGAAAAGAAAAATTGATGAACACATAAGGCTTGAGCAAGAAGTGGTAAATTTGAGATTAGATATGAAGAAAGCAAGAAGTCATGAAGATAAATTCAAGACAAGTTCTATAATGTTTGATGAGTTGATTGCAGGTCAGAAAGCATCCAAAGACAAAGGTGGTTTGGGACATGAAAAAGGTGAAAGATCAAAAGTAGATTAGACACCTACTGCAAAGAAGATCAATAAACTAGAAAATACTGAAGACAAGAAGAACAATGGAAAGATATAGAATCAAAGAAATAATGCTAGAAGACCTCCGGTCAAACAACCAAATGCTCAAAGGCACCCATCTTTCAATGGTTTTTGTTATTCTTGCAATAAATATGGACATAGAGCAATAGAATGTAGAAGCAAAATGAATTGGAATGTTCCACCCTTTACTAGTCAATGCTTTACATGCAAGAAATTTGGACATAGAGAAAATGAATGTAGAAGTCAAATGATGAATGCATATAACAATGGTAGAGTTATTCAACCTTTCAATGGTTACTGTTATACATGCTATGGATTTGGACACAAGGCTAATCAATGCAGATCTAGGATGAATGGAAGAAATGTTGTTTAAAAGAATGTTGTATGTCATAATTGCAATAGACCTGGACATATTGCTAAGATTTGCAGAAGCAAAAACACAAGGATGGATAATCTAGTAAAAAGAAATGAACAAGTCAAAAAGGTTGATCTGGTTGAAGTAAAAAAAGAAATGGAAAAGATCTGGAGAAAGAAAATGGAGATTGAGAACAAGGAAGAATTTTTACCACCCTACAGTGCAGATGTTTCTTCTGGAAACTAAGCCTAGAGCTATGGATTAAGGGGAGCTTTAATGCATATCCTTTACCCCCCACTAGAAAAGTGGTGCTGAAGCTAGAACACAAAGATATGTGATGAAGAACAACATGCTAGATCTATTGGTGAAATCTGCGGAAGAAAATATGTCAATGCAGAGATTTGTGGAGCTTTAGAAGTTGATTGTGCATACAATTTTAGGGTTGCTAGCTTTATGAATTGAAGCATTTATTACAGAATTAGGTCAAATAGAGGAGTTAAAAGAAAATTTTCTAAGGGAAATTTATTTCATCAAAATAATTCAAAGGATAATAGAGCAACAAAAGGAGAATTTGAAGAGTTCAAGGTGATTCAAAGTTCAATGCATCAAAACCCTAATTTGAGGAGCAACACAAAAAGGTATTTAGTCAATCTTGTGTGCCCTAACTTTCTAGAATTTGTGTTTAGAATCGGTCTAAATACATATTGTAATGGATACATCTAAGGTTGTTGAAGTTTCTAAGAAATCCCAACCAAAATTTAAGAGATACCCTGCAAGAGCCATAGAAGATGACCCTCTAGGTGCCTTTTTGCATATTTCGTATGGGGTCCTACTTACAGAGGACATTAGGGAATATATTCATGGAAGCATGGATGAGAATTCTCTTGGAAAGTTTAGAGATGTATGGGAAAATGAGTTAGTTGATGAAAATTTCACCTTGAAGCTAAAGTACAAAGCCCTAGCTGAGAAGAAACTGGATGTGTGAGAATGGTTCCCAAAAATTTTCTATGATAACAAGTGGATTAGAATGAAACTAATTAGAATTCATGACAAGTTTGTTTGGACCGACATGCCTTATATGATTATAAAGGAAGTGAATAGAGAAATCACTGGTTTATGCTTCACCAGACCGATTTCAGTCCTAAAATCTGTTAAAAACAAGGATGTAATGGAAAAGATAGGTGCAACATTTGACCAAAGAGCGCTCACTATAAACCTTATTAGAAACCCTATTGTTAGGTATGTTTCCATGGTCATTGGATATAAAATCTACTGTACAACAACTAGGAAAACTCAATTTTTTCCACCACAATCAAATGTGGCACAAGATATGGTTGAGAATGGAGCTGACTACGACCTTCATGAGTTGCTTAGGAAATAACTAATGGAAAAACTAAAAGAGATCAAGAAAAAGAAGTATGTTTTTAAGTATGGGACACTAGTTATGTGCTTGACTTTCTACTTTTTGAAGAAAGTTGAAAAGAGGTTGAATGACAAGAGAATGCTAGAGATCACAGAGAAATGTGCAGTTGCACATAAGAAGTTCTTTGAATTGATGAAAGATGCAGAAGCATGTGTAGATGAGGCTAAGGCATTGCTACAATATGGGATGAAGTGGCACAGAGCCATACAAAGTGTAAGAAAAGAAATGGACTCCATCGAGTCTCAAATTAATACAACATCCAGTGCATATAACCCAATTGTTGACATCACATGTGCTACAAGGGACCTCATAGAGGATCTTCACAAAATTTTTTTGCCAGTTGTAGGCTCAAAAAAATAAACTATTATTTTGCAGCTTGGAGAAGTCAGGGATGCGATCAATCCCAAACTAACAATTATTTCCAAAGCACTTCTCATTGCTAATAAGGTTAAGAGTATGAATCCAATACCTTCTACTTTGGAAGAGGGAGAATAACACCTACTGGAACTTGAAATGTAGAATAGGTTACTTACAAAGGCAAAGCAAGCATGGGAACAAGGAAGACAAGCTTGGGAAGACCAACTGAAGAAGTTGAAGGCATCAATCACCTCCGGTTGACCTATATTTCATTCTTCTATAAATTTTTCTATCTACTTTTAGATTGTTTGTATATATATGCGAACATATAGAGTTGCAATATTGCTCCAATATATGATTTAGAGGGAGTTTCGACAATAAAACATAATAGGTGTATATAGGCACCATTTTCCATTGATGTCAAAGGAGGAGAGTGAAACATGTGAAAAAGGGGGAGAGAAAGTAATAAAGGAAATCCTTTTGGAGAGTGTTGGAGAACATGTTTCCATCAATGACAAAGGGGGAGATTGTTGGAAGATTGATGAGAGTGTCATTGATGATGCAGTTTTGGAAACATGAGCATGGTATGCATATATGCAGGATACAGTGTTGTCATTAATGTCAACATTGTTGTGGATCATCCTAACATGTTTAAGAGGTATTGTGGAAGAAATTTGTACAAGTTGAGTTGATTTGTAAAGTGCAATGATGTAGAAATTTGACTAAAGTGTCAAACCTGCCAGTTTAGGGTTACAAAGTGTTAATTTTTGGGTCCTCACCACTCTATGAATGAAGATTTTTCTCTATGATTCTAATGTAATTTTTTTGTTAGTAGAAGATTCTAAATCTAATATTTCATCTGGTTTGGCAAAGTATTTTGGGAGATATGAATGACAGAGTTTCGTCTGGTATAATACAGTCATTTTTTGTACAGTGTGTTGGTGTGGGAGATTCTGTACTCCTTTGTGGATCAATCTTTTGTGCTGCGATGTTGAAGATAAGATTCCAAATGTTAGTTGACTAGGAATTATAGATGGAATCATGTGTTGAGGTTCATGTATTGCAAATTTGTTGTACAGATAAAGGTTTGTTGGTTTAGGTCTTATCTGGGGCTGACCTAACACATTTGATGTTTTGTGAAGAATAAATAAGTGTTTTTATCTTATGTAAGATCTAATATAGGACCATCTCGACCTATATTAAAGTGATTTGAATTTTGAATTATGGCGCGAAGTTTAGATAAAATGTTTTGGGGGGCGACAAGTTTAATTTTGTGTGTTACATCCAATTAGGCCAACCTAATTGATGTTACACTTGATGTGGATATATATAGTGGATTGATTTCAATGTTTTGACATAAGGAGTGAAAAAGAGAGATAGATGACATGTATGGTGTGCCACCTACATGTGTGTGATGCAAATTTGATCAGAGTTGTGTGAATTGTGTTGAAATGTGTGCGAATATAGAGCAGTGCAGAGCATTGATCCAGATCAGTGCAAAGTTTGATATTGTACTTCATTGGAATTGTAATCCAATATATTGTAAATGCATTTGTATCAGTTCAAATAGGCTATAAGGTACCCCTTATTTCTTATATCTTATTCTCTATGGGCAGTGAGTCCACTGGACAGTGAGTCCACCTATAGTGAGCATTTCTATAATATACTATATCTGGATATAATATATTGTGAGCTAATCCTCACCGTGGTTTTTCCCATTTTGGGTTTTCCATGTAAAAATCTATGTTCATGTAATATGTGATATTGTAGATGTTTCATTCTTTCTTTTCTTATATCAGTTGAATGTGCTTTGGTAATTGGATGGCTAATGTTTGAATGGTTTAATAGAATATTGATTCACCCCCTCTTAGTATTCCGGGTGTTCAATAGGTTTCACAATGAATCATTTGATGAGAACAAGAATATTATTCTTTTTCCTTTGAGACTATTGAGAAAATAGTGTGAGACTACTTTCCTTACATAATTAAGATAGGGGAAACAACCTTTACAGATTGTGTTAACCGTTTGATTACGTATACTAACAAAAAGTTCAACAAGGATGTTAGCTTGGATGCAATTGCATTCCTTTGATTATGTGCTCTAAATCTTGCTAAAGGGGAACTTGGCTCTTTTGCAAAGAACAAGGAAAAATAAAAGGCTGAGAAGCCAATTTCTTTATCAACTGACTAGTACAACAAAAAATGAAAATTCAGTTGATCCAACATTTATTGATATAGATCATTTATATTTTTGATTCCCTTAATTGGTAGGATTATCAGAGCTTACATTTGATACCAAGGAAAATATTGAAAAGAGTGCATTGCAAGTGCTTTTTGACACACTCCACTATCATGGGTATTTATTCTCACAATCTCTTTGGGAGTGTGTGTATAACTTAGTTCTATTTCCATTATTTAATTATGTTCGACATGCCATTGATCTGGCTAGATTCAGGGAATTGGTGTCACTGCCTTTGTTTGTTTGATGAGCAACATTGGGGGCTTATTCTCAGACAAAAAATGGAAGGAAGTTGTATCATCATTAAAAGAACTAGCAATATAATCACTTCCCGACTTTGCTACAATTGTCCATAACATGGTGGATATTGATATGGAGTCATCAATTCAAAGGAGTCACAAGTTTTATTATAGATCGAAGAACATAGATCACTGGAACTTGCTAGCATAAAACTCGTGAAGCAATTAAAAAGGTAAAAATTTAAATGGCTCATGAAGATTAGTATTTCGAGGAATTGATCTATGTATGAAAACCCACAACTTCTCAAAATCCATGAAGGTGCAAAATTCACAAGGGCTGTTAATATGTGAAAGGTTGGAACAATGAAATAACAACATAATGATAGGATTAGGAAAAATGGTGGTCTACAGATTTTTCCATGACTGCATGTAGTCTGTGAAGCCTTTAAATTCACATAGGCTTATAATTTGTGAAGTCATTAAAGCTACAAAGTTTTGAATAAGAATGAGCTCAAAAAAAGTGGCAAGTCAAAATTTTTTATGTGTGTGCATATAATCTCCAAATTCGTTAAGATGGTGAGCTGGTGGTGGTACGTGAAGAAGAAGAAAACTTCGGGAAAATACATACCTATGAATTTCTCCATGAAATCCATGAAGAAGCAAAATCCTCGAAAGAGTAAAATACATGAGGGTCCATTTCCTCCAAAGCCAACAATATCTTTTTTTTTTATAAATATAGGAGTTCGGATTTGCAATGGGTTCATGGATTTAATAAAAAAGATATCAAACTGGAAAAATGAATGGTGGCCTGTGAATTTTTTTTACGATAGCATGCGGTGCTTAGCACATTTAAGTGGTAGGTTGTGAAGACTTCACAGCTCTTATATAGTAAGAAGATAGCTAAGTTGTGGCTGGTTGATGCTTTTAAAGTTTGCAATGTTAAAATGGCTACTAGTGCTTAGAGTTGGAATAATAACACAAAGGAAAGATATAGAGGAATTGTGGGCTCTTGGATTTCTCCGCACCAACTCAGAATCCATGAAGGGTCAGAGTCTATAAGGATGGTAAATACATGAGGATTATAATATGAAAGGAATAAAGTAAAAGCTTGAGCTAAAAAGAAACACACAAATTTTTTGTAGCTTTTCAAAATCCTCAAATCTATTAAAATCACGAGGTTTGAGATTGGTGAAGAGTATTGTTGATATAGTAAAAACCCAAGGAGAAATGGGACCCGAAGCATCACAAAAGGTTGTATGAGTTTCGCTGCCAATGATAAGGATTATTTTGGGATATTCCATTGTCTACAAATTTAAAAGAGTATCGCATGAATTAAAGTTCAGGGAAGTCACAAACCTATGGATTTTCTTACATAGGTGCAAATTATCTGACAAATTTGAAAGGCTATGTTGTTTCTAAAGAATGGATTTTTCATATAAGCCTGATAGGGTAGGGATTTCATTGTTATCAAGGTCGATGGGAGGATGATTTTGAGACCATCCATAATTTATGGATTGAAGCATAGTTTATGAGATTTATGGTATTTCAAAGGTGGCCGATACGGACACAAAGATGATGTCTATGGACACAAAGATAGACAAGATTTGATTGATGTTTTCTAAGTCTCCAAAGATGTTGATAAAGGATAAGTTAATTTCTCTACTTGAACTAGGCTTGTGAGTGCAAGTAAGGGATGGTTATAGTAATCTAGAAACTTAGGGAGAGGATATTGTCCGCTAAATTTGAAAAGACCACAAGATGATAAGATGATTTGATAAAGACTCTAGCAGGATGATGAGCTTTGATATGTTTCAAAAGGCTGGTTTGATGTTTGATCTATGATGATGATGGAAAGGTTGGTCTAAAAGAATAATGATGTCTAAGGATGTTGATAAAGTCTGATGTAGATTTGATTTGATATTTTTGTCAAAGAGGTCTATGTTGACAAACCCTAGGTATGTTGTGATAGACACTTTCATAACTGAGTAGGGCGGGTGCATGAAGTTGGTCGCACTTTTGTGGCCAAATGGGAAAAAAAAGGAAACACATAATGCGCTCGCGTTATAACGCGAGCGCGTTATGTGCTTTTAAAAGAAAAAAAAGTGAAATGTGTATCATTTGCTTTTCACTGTTTCTCAGCTCTGCCTGCGGCCAAAAACCCTCAATTTCCCGCTCGCGTTGTAGGAGGAAGGACTTCTACAAATTTCATCAAGAACAGTTGGATTTTGTCTGCAAATATGGTGCCATGATGACAAAGAGATGCAAGAGGTAAGTATTGTTTACTATTTGTTTTGAATTTGTTAGTTTGAAATTGATTTTGTTTGTTTTAGGTTAGATTTGATTGTTTTTTTTAAATCTTTAGGAAATCCTGCAAATCCTCAACAAGAAGAGGAGGTAAATCCTCAACAAAAAAATCCTCAACAAAATCAACCTCAACAACAAAATCAACCTCCCCCACCATTCTCTCAATTCCCTCCTAGCACTCAAGAAAATTTGAGGAGTGAAATTGAGAACAATAGAAAACAACTTGAGGATCTTATCAGTAGGTTGAGTGATCCAAATGCTTCAACCACAGAAAGAATGCTTCTAGCAAATTCATTGAAAGACATGTTAAAAAATGTAGATGCAATCACCCAACAAATATCTGGATGGCAAGATAGGAGGTAGACAGCTAGGGCATATTATGCAGACAAATTATCATATAAACAAGTAAAAGATTTAAAAATTACTAAAGGTGATTTTTGCTCTCTATTCACTGACCCAAAAACAAATCAAAATCTTACTCTCAATGCAAAGAGGTTTCCTATTCATTGGTGCCACCACCAAGAGATTAAGAACCATTTTTATGAAAGATGGTATATGGTCTTTGATTACCCACCGTGCAATAATTGTGAAGTCCCCCAATATTTTCTTAGGAAACTATACAATGAGTTTGTATTGAACCAAATCCCAAATTATTTTGATATGAGGGAGTTCCAGGGGAGAGGTGGGGGGTTAGCTCAAGATAGGCCCGGTGCACAGCCGAATCCTATGCGGCAAGGGAGATGACCTCTCGCTAGGCCGCCTCATGAGCAAATTGTGATGCCTGTCGTTGCGAAGGAGAGTGCCGACATAGAGACATTGCAGGTGATCACAAATTTGACCCAGAGTGTCATCCATCACACTAGCCCTATTGTACATCGCCATCCAGGGGAGTCTTCAGGTGGTGGCCTTCGAACCCATGTGTGTCAATCTTGCGGGGTGACTTGTTCGTATGACCCTACCGGCACTCAAGAGGGTGCTACACAGGATCCATATGCTACTGCGCAGCTTGATCTGTATGCATCTACGGGGATGGAGAGGACGGCTAAAATTTTGCATGATGCATATGGCATTGACACTTAGGTAAAATTCAGCATGTTCATTGAATTTAATTTATTAAATTTCGATTGTGAAATGCAAGATTAACTAATTTAGTTTTATTATTTTAATAAAATTGCAGGGTCACAGTGTAGAGACTGGATACACCAGTCATCCACCTACTTATTTTTGCAGTACACCTATCGGTGGGGTATGTAAAGTTAGTAAAACAATTATAAATTTATTACATGTGTTAATAGCATTGTTTTACGAATGGTATTTTAATATGTGATTTTGGATGTTGAACAGGGTACTGTTGGAGGTTTCAAGGAAACACCTCGAGTTCCAATAGATTTGATCAAACGTTCACAGAGGTAATATATAATTTAAAGAGAACTTAAGTAATGAATTCTAAGTTTAATAGATTTGTGTAGTTTATATTCATATTGTTGACCTTACGTTGCATTGTACAGATCATTCAAAATCAAAGCATTACTTCAAATTCGATAACTAATAATCAGAAATATATCTGTTTAATACTTGTACTCAAAATTTTGTTCATTAGATCTCATACATTATAAGTCATCACATAGATCGCTATTGTAACTTTTTTGTGATTGAATAATTTGTTGTTTTATTTTCAGATGTTGGTGACAAAAACACCGCCAAACGTTACAAGGGCAATGGATATTGGTGTTTCCTCCGTTATACAATCCTCGATGGCTCTGATAGGGGAGGTATGAGGCAAATTACTAAATTTCAATTTACATTCATTGTTATAGATGAACTAGTTCTAGTGAAAAATCAAACCATTATTGATTCGTAGTTTAATTCCTATTTGGATGGTTTATACATTTGAGCACCGAGCATCAGCATGCAAATATTTCCATCGAGGAGAGGATCGAGATGGCCGTAAGTGATTATTTTGTTAAATATATTAATTTTATAATGTAATTTCTATATATTAATGTCTTTACTTCTTATTGTAACAATTGAAACTTCACCAGAAGCTAAACACTAGGAGGAGCAACAGGAGCACTCCTCGAGCACAACAGAAATAGGTGACAGACTTATCGCCATCGGATCGCCCAGCAAAGGGAAAGAAAATTGTATTTGAACCAGAAAGCATGGAGAGAAATGAATTTTGAATGCACAAAGCTCAAGCATGCCTGCTACGGCAATTTTGTACATATTTTGTATTGATATATTTGACATCAATGCCTATATGGTACTTCCTCGTAAGCCTATATGGCTATTTTGTAACTATATTTTATACTTAAGTATCTACATATATTGATGTATGCATATGGCTATTTGCTTAATACAAATCTTTTATCGATGGTGTCCATATTTGCAAATTATAAATTCATAGTTCAATAGATATGAGTTACGTGTATTCAAGTGTATACTTTATAACTTACGCACATATATTTTTTGACTTACGTGTGAACATTGAAAAGTGTGAAAATTTCTGTGTTTGTAAGTCAAATG
>VDFB02253134.1:0-98993 GCA_007258455.2 Sequoia sempervirens | reverse complement strand
AAGTGATTTTTTCCATGTATTTAAATGTTTTGTTTGAGGCCATGTCAAGTGAGTTTTGCATGCATTCTTTCTTCATTAAACCTCATTGCTCAAATTTTACCCAATTCTAACCTTTATGTTCACAAAACTTGCAAATTCTAACTTTGTTACTCACATTTTTCAAATTCTAACCTTACGCTCACTGTTTTCCCAATTTTAACCTCATTTGCTCACATTTCGTCAAATTCTAACCTCTATAACTACGTTGCTCACTTTTTCAAGATTTCTATCTAACCTTTGAGCATTTAAAAGAGGGAAGCAGAAGCCAATTGCCATAACTGTCTGGAAGCATGAGTTTTCAAAGAAATGAGGTGTCATGAACCGAAATGGTTGCAGGATTATACTCCGAATGCATTTGCTGAGAAGGCCTTGAAAGTTTCAAGAAAAATGCAATTAGTAGGCACAGCTATTCAGAGGAGCTTAAAAGACTATTGAAAGGGCATTAGAAAACTCTCAAACAAATGTATTTAATGAATGTGCAAGGTATTCTTCAGTTGATCCTCTCTACATAATGCGGTGAAATTGAGATGAATAGTGGATGGCAAGAGCATTTAATGATTGTAATTGAAGCCTGGAAAATGTGCAGTGTAATTCAGTTCATGCCTACTAAAATGGCGCAATGGAGAAAAGAGGCAGGCACGTGAAGTATTTGGCATAAATTCTCAAAGAAATGTGGTTTCGTCGACTGCAATGATCGCTGGATTGGCACGAAATGGATTTGTTGAAAAGGATTTAAAAACTTTCAAGCATATGCAATTGGCAGATGTAAATCTGAATTCCACGACCTTGCCAGCATCATCCCGGTCTCCGCCAAAATGAGAGTTACGGAACGAGGTATGAACAGCCATCTAAGAATAAAGGATAAAGGAGTTTCGTCCGATGTTGTAGTTGCATTTGCCCTAAATGTGGAAACAGAGACAAGGTATGCGAAATGTTTAAATGCCTATTTCATTTCATGAAATGGAAAGATTACAAGATAGGTTCAAATCGAATTTACAAGTTAGAATTATTATTTGAAGAATGCCTCAAAGAAATTTATATCATGCAATGTTGTGATCACAGGGAATACTCAAAATGGATCTGTTGATAATGTTTTAGACATTTATAATGCAAATGCATTTGGCAGTTGTTAAGCCAAATGCCACGATTTTTATCAACATCCTCCCTGCCTGCGCCAATGTGGAAGCTTTAAAGCAGGGTATTTGCATGAAATGAAATGAAAGGAATGTCATGGCGCCGAACTGTTTTCTCATGGAATACAATAGTTGCAGGCTGTGCATCAAATAGACTTCCTGAAAAGAATTTTGTAACTTCAAATGTATTGAGTAGCTGAGAAGACAAAATCATTATAACATTAGGTAAGGCCTATAAACAGAAGGCTTTTGCTATTGTAAAGAAAAGGGGTTTTCTCACATAGGGGAAACTCTCGAGGAACTAATTTTTGGTTTTACACATTGTAAAAAAGGGTTTTTAAAATTGTAGAAGTTCATAAAGATAATACAAAAAAAATTGGTTTGTATGTTTTGAATGTATTTATGAGCTATTATTATTGGTTTTTTGTACGTCAAATTGGTAATCCCTTTATGTCTTAGTGGAAAATATTTGTTATTTATTTAAATGCTTATTAATCTATGCAATTGATGTAATGGAACACAAACAGGCTTTGGTATCTCAGTTTGAACGTGTTAGAATTACTCATCTCTTCACATGTCAAGATTTGTAACCCTTCTTTCATTGTCATTATATATTAAATTGCACATTATGGTGAAACCCCCTTTGTAACGATTGTCAATCATGAAGTCCTATTTGGTATTAGTATGTCTATCAGTATGGTATTTATTGTTTATCTTCTTTTTTAGTTCTTCTTTTCTCCTTTATGTACTTTCAAGTTAAAAGTACACAAAAATCCTAAAAACCCCTATCATACGAGGGAGTTGCCTCTCTCAAATGCAAAGGAAGATTGCCATTTCCTACGCAAACTCTCCAACTATTGGAGCATTATTGTCACTTTCCATTGGGCGAGTCAAATAGCATTTCAAGTGCCAATGCGCTTACCAACAGGTTCTATTGATGCATCCTTACATATTAAGTTATTTTTGCTTGATAATTATGAGTATTTTGATGATGATATCTTCTTGATTTGTGGGTTTGGATTTTATTTAAGTTATAGATGATTTCAATGGTTTGAATCATTTTGTTTGTTCTAACATTCATTTATGAATTTGGCACATGATTTTATTGCTCTTTTTTTGGTCCGAGTGTGCTAGAGGATAGTTCTAACTTAGTTGAACCTTCTCGTGATCTATCTTTAGATGATTTCCCATCCCCTTCACCTACTAGACATATTATTTATGTATCTCCATTTCCTACCTTTCATGTTGACTTTAAACATGCATATCAAATGATTTCTAGGGGACAAAATGTTCCAACTTAATAGCTAGTTTTTTTATATAATGTAACTAATCTTCCTAGGGAATATGATATTATTCAAAAAATTATAATACACAAGCTAATAAATCTTTGGAATTTAGTGTGTGCTTTAACTTTTTATAAAAATATCATACTTTATGACCTAAAATTTGATTGCAAACCTAAATGATAATCAAACAATAACAAGATTCACAATCAAATGATCACACCATGAAGCAATTGAATGAAGATAAAACAAACAAATGTACACCTTAAAAGTGTGAGACCTTCAAGTTAAGCTCCATTGTTCTCCTCTATTTCACCCTTAGAGAAATGGTATTGATGCTCTCAGATTTATGATAAGTTCAATAACAATATGTTGAACATACATCGAAATACTGAGAGGGGGATGAATTAGTACTCAAACAAATACCAAACCCTTCGGAGCAAACTGAAACTCAATCTTTACAACATTAACAAAAACATGAAAGATCAACACAATGCATAACACCACATAACACTAGATATACATTGAAAACCCCAAAGGGGAAAAACCATGGTGAGAAAAGCTTCTAGGAGCTACTATCCTAATCCAGCCTTACAATGAATCACAATTACAACTTTGTTTTAGGGCCAGAACCCAAGGAGGATACTACTCCCTATAGAGAGGTTTTAGGGTCACTCCCAAGGAAGCTACAACTCCCTGTAGACTTTGTTTTAGGGCTTCAACCCAAGGAAAAAATTACTCCCTGAATTGAGAACAAGCTCAAAAAAGATTACAACATGACAACTTCCTTCTACTATCTAAATCTAACAATGAAGCTCAATCCTTTTGATGATTGCAATTTTGCTTTTTCCCTTCTCTTTTGATGATTGCAATTTTTCTTTAACAACTCTTTTGCAGCTTCTTCAAATGTCTTCTCTTCAACTTACTGACACATTACTTTCAGCCTTCAGGAAGTTTTTCCTTTGGCTCACTACCTCTAACAATAAATTAGGTGAACTCTTTGCTTCCCTTTTGTCTCAGAGATATGATCAAATTGAATTTGGAAAATATTTACAACTTTTGCTCTTTCTTTTTTAGTTTCTTACATATACATCATAATACATTACACATCCTTATTCAACTTCTTACACACACACAACCTAGATCAACTAGGTTTATAATATATACATGATACTACATTGATTGCATTATATGTTATCCAAGAACAACAAGAATATTACAATTACAAGTCAACCAAAGATCAAACAACATGAAACGTTTAGAGGGAAAGCCCTAAAATGAACTACACATAACACCGGGAAGAGGAACACACCTTACGGATTTCAACACACACTTAACCTGGTCCTAAACACTCTTCGCAACATTAGTTTTCAAAGAACAACATTCATACACTTCACACATTTGAAATAGGTCAGCCTTAAGTAAGAAAACATGAAACTTGTAACATTCAACCATTACAACATTAGCGGTACTCATGAAAGATTAAACATTACTTGTGCCTCTCAGATGATTTAGCATGACCCATGCAACATCTTCAAACACTTCATATACTCTACACAAACTTCAACACATTCCACACACCTTCAACATATCTCAGTCAGCCAGGCAAAAGCATAACCCAGCAACAACCTCATTCTAAACCATGGCTTGCTTCGGAGAAACTAGAAAACACCTTACAAAGCAACATGAAACATCACAAGATCTTCAAGATCATTCTCCACCAACCAATTCA
The DNA here is from genome assembly GCA_007258455.2 of Sequoia sempervirens. Lineage (NCBI taxonomy): Eukaryota > Viridiplantae > Streptophyta > Pinopsida > Cupressales > Cupressaceae > Sequoia > Sequoia sempervirens. The sequence goes on along the minus strand of VDFB02253134.1, from coordinate 94,806 downwards.
CCACTTCATACAACAACAAGTTGGTGCAAGCCAACAAATATTGCAACTAGCCACCAAACAATATAGTCATGCACTCTATCACTTAAAACTTTATATGTGGAGGGACAAATGATATGAAACTTTGGATAACACCTTCACAACACATTGAGCTTAACTTTTGAACCACATGACCATATTTGCAAACATAGATGAATGCAGAGCCAAACTTTGCACCATTGTGAGCATCCTCACATAAACCACACTATCCTCAAACCGGGGTGATCCCACAATAGTGGTTTACAATTTTTGGCCAAACTAGACAATGAAATTATTTTTTTAAAATAAATCTTCACATTCGGGCACCTATAGTGGCTAAGCTGTGAGGAATTTGGAGATGATGCAAACTAGAGTCTCATCACATGTTGTCTATAAATTCTAAAAATATTTTTTTCAAAATTTTTTGGAATCGAGAATGCCTTCTTTTCATCTCCCACAAAAACTGGTTTTCATGAAACAACTTATTTTAAAAAGTAGCGCTTCCCAAGTATAACGCATAACCTTTTTTCCATGAGGATAAAATTCTAATTCTCTTTCAAATTTAGATTTGCTCCAGAGTATCTAGTGCTTCCACTTGGTTAGATAGTTTTTTAATGAATATTTTTCTTTATTAAAGTTTGAATTCAAGCCAACTACAATTCAAACATGGTGGTAGTATAGCATAACTTTTTTGTATATATTGAAATTCAATTTGTTTTGTTGGATCCTGGACTTCAATATCACAGTGCACTCATATTTTCATTTTTTTTTTATAATCCTTTATTTTTTCCATATGTATGGAGACAAAGACCTTCATTTTTTCAATGAAAACTTCTATATTTAATAAAACTAAAAATAAATACTTAATAAAACTGAAACATATTAAAATTATATTAGTTTGGATAGCTTGTTCCAAGGACTACCTAATTCCAATTGGATTTGTGAAGATTCCTCCATTTTCATCCTCAACCCGTGCTTCAAAGCGTAAAAAAATTGGTTTTTTTTGTGAACAAGGTAAAAAATCAGGGAAAAGGGGGGTTCGCTAGAACCAAGGGGTTCTAGCGAACCCCCCTTAATATGAATTTTCCTTTTGTTTTTTAGGCAGGAAATGTGGGCCCAATAATTAAATATGTTCGTTCGAACCCTAGTTCGGTTGAACCTCTCTTTGGTTCGGTCAAACTTATAGGTTCATTCGAACCCCTAAAACCATTTTTTTTGCCACGGGGTCATTTTTTCTCGGTTTTCCTTCCTCCATCAAATTGTAAACCACTATTGTGGCTTCACCCACCGTCATTTGCAAAATGCCTTTCCTATAGTCCAAACAACATGAAACTTGGGTCACACATGCTCTAACAACATATGAAGCTAACTTCCAAACCGTAGGAGCACAACATCACCAGTGGAGAAATATGGAGTATTTCCCAAAGACTTTGGCAAACAATTAGCCAAACTGCAAACACTGTGAACCAAACTGCAACCAACTCCAACATACTTATGACATCAATGACAACCAAACTACAACACAATAAAGCTCTGTTGCAATTCGAGCATAATTTCACCACACAATCTAAGATGAATGAATGATAAGATGGTTTGATTTATAGATTTTTGGTGACATCGATCAATGGTAGAGATTAGAGGAAGGACTAAAAATTATCAACGGTGGAGGATGGATGAGATTATTTGATTGCTTGTTAACTAGTTGCATGTATTTAGATAATTGATTGCATGATTCAGTAAGGAGAATTGATTGATGTGTTAAGTGAGACTGACAAGTTGTTGATAGGATTGATTGATTAGTTAACTGATTTGACCAGTCAATTGACTCAAAGTGAGTGGGAGAGACAAAATAGATGAATTAGTAAGCTTATTAGACTGATTAGTAAACTGAGAGTAAGCCTCAATTAGGAGTTGAGCTAGAAATTTATAATTAATTTAATTAATTAATTTTTTTTAAAACAAAAGTGGTCAAGCCACTATAATATATTATTTATATTTATTACATATCCCGGATTTAAAGGGCATACCGGTAGGAAAGAATCCAAAATAAAACCTCCGGTTATAGCCCAAAAAAGTTACATAATTTGAGTTTATAGCCCAAAAAAGTTACATAATTTGAGTATAAAACCCAAATAATTACATCAGTTACTACCTTTCATTACATTGCATTTCATCATCTATGCTTTGATACGGCTACATCACATATTAGTTTGATGTTTTGATATTGCATTATTACATAGTTGCAAAATTAGCATCCCCCTATGTCTTGTTGTTGAACCCATATGTGAGGATTGATTAAGCATTTCCAGCATCCCTCTTTACAAAATACCAAAATTCCTTCATATTTTGTTTGCATTCACATAAATTCTAGAAAAACATCTTTTTTAGCCACCATCCACATCCTTAGCCATATTATAATTTGGCCAAAATTGAAACAAAATTTTAACCAGGTACCAAATTGTTCAGTTATTCCTCTATCTGCATATTCTCTATAGAATTCTCCCCTTGCTCACCTTGTTCCTAATCCATGTTCTAAGTATTTAGAGCAACATTCATGTATGAAACCACAACTGCAGCCCGATTTTGATCCAAATTATGAACACTCCTCTGCATGGCCAGTTGTGCATTGACTGATTGGTGTTGTAAAACTAGAGAAGCTACATGAATACAGTTATGATAAAGCAAAAAAGAAACATAATGGTATTTTTCTCTAAAACACTCAAACATTTGTGTCCCCACATGAAGACTATATCTTGGCAAAGCCTTATTTAGATGACTTGGGTCAAAGAGCTCCAAAGACTTCTTGAATGCATCATAGACATTAACAAACGCCCTATTATGAGGCAAGAAATTTGGTGGAAATATTCCACCCACATAACCCTCCCCCATACTGAAAACATACTTCTGAGCGCATTCCACAAGAGCATCATTTTGTAATTACAATAACAGAATCTAGACACTATAGCATATCCAACAGGTTAGATATAAAAATTTGACAGAATATTTGATGGATAAAGCAACCTCCTTGATTTTGGGTGAAGAACTTCCATCCTAATAACACATTTGAGACACCTATAATCATAGGGACACTTGAGCTTAAAAACAGTTTGCAGATGAAGCTCTTCCATTCTTCCTGTAAATGGCCTCTCCCATCTTTGCACTGGAAACCACAATAAATAAATTAATTATTTAATTATTTAATTTAGGAAATGGATAATGGATAAATAATTAAATTTGAATAATAAAGATAATTAGTGACGTAATTTAATAAATAAAATCAAGGAAGAATGATAGTAATGTGAATTAATTAAATAATACAAAACTATTTAATTAATAGTAGAATGTGAAATCAATAATAATTAAATAATTGACACTTATTTAATTAAATGGATAAGACGAGAATTAGTGTAAAAATGATGTTGTAGGCCTAGGACAATTTTTAGTGTCTACACATACAAAAAGCTTTAGAAATCAATCATTTAAATTCTAATACTAATCTCAATAGAGCTAATGAATTCTTTGATAGAATCTATTGGTCATAAAAAATAATGATATTTCATTTGATGGCATAGATCTCCCACTTGAGTTTGTTGATGATGAGTAATTACCTTTACACATTGTTGTTAGATATGGTATTTTAAACTTGAAATATTTCTTGGTTGCTAATAGATATATTTTGAACATTTATACTAAATATTGTTTGAAAAAATTGAACATGAATATGCTAGAGTTACAAAAAATAGATATTAATATTAATTTGATGGCAAGTGTGCAAAGATGGGGGACCAAAAAGTCTCCACAATCACTTTTTGTTCTAATCTAAGCTATAATTTGAACAATTTATTTAATGCACTTGTCTTATGGATTGAAAGTGACCAATGTTAGGTCAATCAATACTAAGCTATAATACAAGCATGTTGTAATGCAATTGAGTTATAATATGAGCACGTTATAACATGTACTCACATTTTGGGTCTTATAAAATCAATCATTTTAAGAGGTCATGCTTATTTTAACTCAACCTCTTACCTTTGCAATAATAAATTGTGTTACAAAAAGCATGCACACATAAATTCGATCAATTTTCTATCAAAATTCTACTCCGACATTCATGAGGTTGAGGAGGTAGGTTTTTCTAGTTTTTAAGTGTAAAAATTGAATAAAATAGAAATTTAGAAATTGTTTTGATTCAATGTTTTTTTTAGTTTTTAGGAATTAAAAATCCTTAACCAATTTGTGAAAACCCTAGTTCAACAATTCATGAAAAACTTGGTGAAGAACACAGACAAGAAAAACCTATACAAACTCCTCCATAAATTCCTTGACATCCTCTTGAGACACAAGAAAACCTAATAGGTTAAATTGAATACAATGAAAGAGAACTCCAAAAATTGATTGATAGGTTGAGAAATCCAATTGTAACTAATTCCCATCGGATATCCCTTGCCACTTTATTAGAATATATCATCTCTTACTAATCCGGTGGACATTTTTTAAGTGAAAATTGAAGTGTCTCATTTTTCTCCAGAATCAGCACCATCAGAAAGAGCTCAGCGTCTTGATTCCAACGCAACTTGAATGGAGTGAAAAGGAGTCCATTTGCGCAAGTTATGGCCAGTCAAACCTTCGGTCAAACTGGGATCAGAGGGCGTCCAAAAGGCAAAAAAAATGGCATCGTCAAAAATCTTCGAAGTTGGCATCATCGTGAAGAGTTCGTCGACACGATTCCAACGGTGTTCGTTTCGTCAAAATCCGACATCGTATGCTCAAGATACAGCTGGTCAAAGTTTCAGGTTGACTTGGTGGACTTGAAGGTACAGTGATGACGTCATCATCCGTACAGCTGACATCAGCACGAGGTACGAAATCCAAAGTGGACCAATCGGAAGCTGACGCGTGGCAGTCCGTACAGTCCGTACATGTCAACGTGGCGCAGTGATGTGGCAGGTGACATCAGCGTCGTCGGCGAATTATAAGTAGACACGTGTTTGTCCGTACATCCTACGTGGCATCCTTGTCAGCATTCCGTACGTGAGTCAGCTACACAGGTGTCAGTCCAGTCAGCGTCCATGACGGCTGTGAGTCAGCATCATCAGCGAATAGTTCTGTGACACGTGGAATCCAGTCAGATCTGAGTCAGCGCATAGTCAGCCTAGTCAGCGAATTGGATCACGCCACGTGGCATCGTCTGGGCGCGACACGTGGCCTGTCGGTGTCGTCTGTGTCGGGGTTGGTTGGAAAATTTGTTCGTTTGTTAAAAATATGGTTGGGGGATTTGAACCCCCAACCCCCGTCGGCGAAGATTGAGCTCGTAGCCGTTGCACCATATCCGGCGGCTTAACCAAATATAGAATACGGTTTGGTTTGTTGTTTGGTATTCCAAAGTTTGTTTAAAACAAACCGCTCAGGGGGTTTGAACCCGTGATGCCCGGGCGGGTAAAAAGGGATGTGGCCGTTGAGCCATCGAATCGATCTAGAATATGTGTGGCGTGGGTTTCTTTTGTTAATTTGTTAACCCGAATGCCCAAATTTAATAAAAACAAACTCCCTATGATTATAAAAATTAACAAATAATCCTTTTAAAGGATTAATCAAAACTTCCAAAACAAAATAAGCCCGGGAGTTAAAAACTAAAAGGGCTTAAATTTGTTATTATTTGTATAAATGGGAGATTTGAAGATTTTCCTATGTAAATTGGGGGATTTAGTTGTTTTAGGGAGATTTGGAAAATATTTTGTAAATCAATTGGTTAGTAACCAAATTGAGAAAATTTTATGTATTTAAAGGGGTGTGAGGTGAGAGTGAAAAAAAGTTTCTTTTCAGGTGACGAAGTCTTGAAGCTGTGGAGATAATCGAAAGAGAGGTCTTGTGGAGATTCTTTGAGTCATTCTCGCACGTCAGAGCGCTGTTATGCTGCCGAAGTGCTTGGAGAATGATTGTGGTGCTTTGTAATCGATTTTGGAGTTAATCGGATCGGTCTCTCTATTGGAGTGGACCCGGAGATGTAGTCACTTCGTGACGAACTCCGTTATCAACTGTTTGCACTTCTCTTCTTCTCTCTCTTCCTGTCTCTCATTTTCTCTTTTCGTTAAATCACCTTGTTATTACTTTCATTTTGTTATTTCCATAAGTTAATTTTGATTTAATTAACTTGGAATAATCATTGTAAAAGCATTGTAAAAGTTAAGCATTTAAATACTGCAATCTAGTCTAGATCCTACACAGATCAAGTTGGTATAAGAGCAAGTTGACTATTATTGCAGTTATTTGTTTTTTGAATGCTAACGAGATCCAGGATTCAAAAGGGTGAAGGCAAGCTTGAAGACTTTGATCCTGAGATCGGGAAGCGTAGAACATTTCCAAAGATGTCAGTTTCTGGAATGGAGGTTCCTGAAGAAATCAGTGAGCAGGAATTTCGAAGAGCATTCCTCGAGATGAAGGCTAAGGTGGATATTCTTTTTCAGGAGAGACAAGAACGGAAGGAACGTGAAGAAGGTTCGTTGAAGCAAGATGCTCATGAAGACAAGAAAGGGAAACAACATGGAGATGGTGACAAGAAACCAGATCACCCCTTTTCTTCTTCTCCTCCCTCTTCTCCTTCCCCTTCTTCTCCATCTTCTCCTCATTCTATTTCTTCTAATCCTTTCAAGAGTGGGTATAAACCTAAGATCAAACTGGATGTAAAATTTGATTTGCCTAAATATGGTGGTGAACTTAATGCTGAGAAATTGGATGATTGGATTCAACAAATAGAGGTCTACTGTAGAGTCCAGAATCTATTTGATGATGTTGATAGGATCCAATTAGCTACTCTTCGTTTAGGAGGTACAGCCTTAACCTGGTGGGAGAGTAAGTCTAAGGCAGAAGTTTCACAACATGGTAGAGTCAGTTTAACTTGGGCAGAATTTATTAATGCACTTAAGAAGCAGTTTTATCCCTTAGGACATATGCAGCAATTAATGATGGATTGGCAAATGTTTAGGCAAGGGAAAGGTCAAACTGTCCAAGAGTACACCCATGAATTTAGGAAGAGGGCTATTGCTTTGAATGTTCCTTTGTATACCCAAGACACTTTGTTGAAGTACATAGGAGGTTTGCATTCCTATCTTAGGCATTCCATTTTGGTTTTGAACCCTTGTAATTTGGATGAAGTGTCTGTTCAAGCTACACACTTAGAGTCAAGGGGTAAAGGATCTTTTATTGATAAGATTGATAATGATGTAAAGAAATCTTCTAAGAATGTAGAGGCAGGGAAAGGAAAGAAGGCAGCTACAGTTAAGATGGATGAGAAACTTTCTTGCACTCATTGTGACAAGGAAGGTCATGATGAAGATCACTGCTGGAAGTTACATCCCGAACTGAGGCCTAAGTGGGCTCAAAGACGTAATCAGAAACAGAAGGGTAAGGACAAATCCACAAATGTTGTTATGGATCTTGGTTTAGATTCAGATGATGAGACTAAGATAACAGCTATGGGGTTAAAAGGTAAAGCTTCTATTTTTGGTGTTTCTGTTGGTAGTTGTGCTTCTTCTCCTACAGTTAATGATTTCTCTGAAGATACAAAAAGGAATGAGCTTTTTCATTTAAGGGTTGTTGCTAAGAACAGTAAAATTGATGCACTCATAGATAGTGGTTCTCAAGTGAATTTAATTTCATAAAGTGTTGTAAAGAACTTGGGATTAAAAACTACACAACATAAGAAACCTTATCCACTAGGTTGGATTTGTGAAAATGACAAGCTGCAAGTAACAAAACAATGCACCTTAAGGTTCACAATCACTAGTAAATTTGTGGATGAAGTACAGTTTGATGTAGTTCCATTGGATATCTGTGGGATAGTGCTTGGTAGCCCTTACTTATATGACAGGAAAGCTATATTCTACAGGGAACAGAATCATTATCACTTGTTTAAAGATGGCATTCAGTATATTGTACATTCTCACAAGATTAAGACTGAGCGTTCTTTTGCAAACACCGAGTGATTAAAGAGGAGTAATTAATACCGTAAAGAGTTAACTCTTATGTATCGGTCTGGTGGTTCTAAACATGAACTTGGAGTAGCTAACCAGGGTCAAATGTTGCAGGATGCACTTGCAGTACAGCATGAGAAAAGGATGCTTGAAAGCATTGATGGATCCTTGGGTAAAAATGTTCCTGTTGTAAAGGATCGAATTGTTGTTGACTTATTTTCTTTCATTTCTGCATTGATGTTCAGCTTGATGCTAGTCAATTTTTGTTGGTTAGTGGCTACGACATTTGATGTAGAAGCTTATGGAAGTGATAAAGTTATGTTTATGATCAACAATATTTCTGCAGTCTTCATTGTGCTTATGAGCCAGGTTTTGAATGTCTACGAGAGATGCAGGACATGAAGTGGGGAGTAAGTCACTCACTTAATGTCGGTAAAATGTCACTTTGGAGGTCAAAAGGTCTTGATGGGGAGGCTGTCCAGGTGGACATTTTTGATGAAAGTGAAGTGTCTCATTTTCTCCAAATGCACCATCGAGAAAGAGCTCAGCATCCTGATTCCAGCGCAACTCGAACGGAGCGAAAAGGAGTCCGTTTGTGCAAGTTATGGTCAGTCAAACCTTGGGTCAATCTAGTATTAGAGGGCGTCCAGGAAGCAAAAAAAATGATGTCGTCAAAAGTTGTCAAAGTCAGCATCGCCGGGAAGAGCTCGTCGCAAGCTTTCCAACGCAATTCGTTTCGTCAAAATCCGACATCGGAGGCTCAACTTATTAGCGGTCAAAGCTCCTGGTTGACTTGGTGACTAGAAGGTGAATGATGACGTCAGCGTCCGTACAAGATGACGTCAACAGTCCGTACAAATCCGAAATGGACCAACCGAGATCTGCCATGTGGCATCTTTGTCAGAGTTGTACGGAACCAATCATATCGCGACACGTGGCATCCGTACATACAGTCAGCGTACCGTCGGCTTCCATGTCAACGCACAGTCGGATCCCAGTCAGCGATGATGTGTCTCCGGCAGCGAGTCATTTTGTGCCACGTGGCAGTCTCCCTGTGCAACGCGTGTCTTCTGCATTTTCCTCCATCGTCGGTGTTGGTTGAAAAAAATGTTTTGTTTGTTAAAATGTTAGGTATGCGGTTTGAACCCGCAACCTCGCACCACCCAACATAGCCCGTTGTCGTTCCGCCATACCTGCGCTCTTTACTAAGATTAGAGCCCGATTTGTTTTGTTATATGTTTGTTGGAATTTGTTAAATAAAAACGGTGGCCGACGGTTTGAACCCATAACCGCCGGCCCAACAAAATCATAAGCCACTGATGCACCAACGCATAGCTCTTAGTATAGTATAGAGCTCTGTGTATTTTGTTAAGTTTGCCATACCGAATGCCTTAAAATAATACTATTCTCCTAAATTTATAGAAATTAAACAAACAAGAATCCTTTTTAAGGATTAAATGTAACAAATGGAGATAGTTTGAGCCCGAATAAGGATAATAAGGGAGATTATCCTAATTCTTTTTATGTAATTAGGGGATATTTTGAAGATTTTTATGTGTAAAAGGGAGATTGTTAAAGATTATTATGTATTTTGGAGAGATAAGGTGGATTTGGGAAATATTTTGTAAATCAATTGGTTAGTAACCAAATTGAGAAAATTTTATGTATTTAAAGGGGTGTGAGGTGAGAGTGAAAATCAAGTTTCTTTCAGGTGACGAAGTCTTGAAGCTGTGGAGATAATCGAAAGAGAGGTCTTGTGGAGATTCTTTGAGTCATTCTCGCACGTCAGAGCGCTGTTATGCTGCCGAAGTGCTTGGAGAATGATTGTGGTGCTTTGTAATCGATTTTGGAGTTAATCGGATCGGTCTCTCTATTGGAGTGGACCCGGAGACATAGTCACTTTCGTGACGAACTCCGTTATCAACTGTTTGCACTTCTCTTCTTCTCTCTCTTTCTGTCTCTCATTTCCTTCTTTTCTGTTAAATCACCTTGTTATTACTTTCATTTTGTTATTTCCATAAGTTAATTTTGATTTAATTAACTTGGAATAATCATTGTAAAAGCATTGTAAAAGTTAAGCATTTAAATACTGCAATCTAGTCTAGATCCTACACAGATCATTACGTGTCTTTGCTTGTATACCATCCAACGTAGTATTCAATTGGACCAGTATGTCTGTCTTCAAATTTTCTATTTCTTCTCGAAGTTTACCTCTCATTATTCCCTTTGAAAAGATTTGTTTTTTGGATTCCTCCACGAGTACGTGAAAAATTGTGACACAAATCACATATATCTTCAAGGTTTAATTGAGACACATCACCTTCTCCCATTAAATCAAGACTTCTTCTTGCATCATCATCAAGTCCTTTAAGAAATATAGTCTTGAGAATCTCAACACTAATTGTCGTTTCCCCACATTGTTTAGATAAGAAAAGAAACCTATCCAAATAGTCTTCTAGACTCTCGTCCTCATTCTGCCGAAGTTTAAACAGTTCTTCCTTACAATCACTCACCCTACAATAACTCTGATATTTATTCAAAAACACAATCTCCATTTCTTCCCAAGTTGTAATACCTCCAGATGGTAGTCCCATAAACCAGCGCATGGCTGAATCCTTCAAAGTAGAAGGAAACAACTTCAGTTTTTGGTTGTCATTTTTATAGTCATAAGTTTGACAAAGGACCTTAAATTCAAAAAGAAATTGGTCTGGGTCTTCCGAAGATAAACCACGAAAGGTTGGAAGGAAAGCTGGAGAAATGTTTTTCATTGTTGTATCATCATTTGTATCAAGAGCAATAGGATAAGTGAACGTCCTAGGTGGTGGAGGATCATTATTATTATGATTTCCACCATTACGGTTGGCTTCTACCATCCGATCTCCCATGATATTTAGAGGAATATGCTCCTCGACAAAAGGTTGTACCACAGGATGATCTTCTGGAAGATAGTGGAAAGCCTCTGGTGGGTTAGGCTCAAGTAATTCGTCAGTAGAATAATCTTCTGAGCCTCGGGCCTCCCTTTGTATAACTGGAACGTATTTTGAGGGGGTCTTTGGTATAAATCGTCTGTGAGGGCCTCTTTGCCTAACCATGCAGAAAAGGAAGCCACAAATAATATTTTTGTCCTAAAAGAGGTATTCTAGGCGTCTTCTATTAACACTTTAAGAAAAATAAGCAAAAAGGGTCCCCGACAACGATGCCAAAAAGTGATAGGATGTCGTTAGGTCCCATTACTTTAGAATAAAATATTCAAATTGTCGACCGGGTAGTGTTCAAGGAAATCTGCAATAGAAGAGTTCCAGAGTATCTCCCTCAGGTTCCTTAACTTTTTAAGAACAGCTTTAAATTAATTCTAACTTCAAACTGTTTAACTATCAAACTGAAAAGTAATCTATTCCTAAGAAAACATAAAATACTTGAACTGTAAACATGAGTATATTAATTTAGAAAGCATAATAACTAAGTTAAACAAACATAGAATCAATTTAAACTAAGAAACTGATTATAAGAACAGAAAATATTATAAAAATTCATAAAACATTCTCTTAACATTCAAAACTCCAACAGTAAGTAACATCAACTACGGAAGTTGAAAGGATAACAAATACCTCAAAACTAAGATTTCATATTAATGAATTTAAATAACTCTCTACAAAACATCAATATAACGAAAGAAAACACTTATCTACTCCCGTCGAGTGGCCAGCTCATGGGACAACACATTCATTCTCAGCTCACATCCACAGCTATTTCAGAAACATCTCTATTAAACATAGTTATCATCCATAACTCATAACTCAGAATTTCATATAACAATCTCTTTATTTATAAACTTTTGGAAAAACATTCTGTCAGCATAACATTACTTTTCACTATATATGTTACTTCCAACAACTGTATCTTTTATAGAGAAACTATAAAAACATGCTATATTTCAGCTGGTATAGATAACCACCAAAAAATATCTAAAAAAAATCTACATATAACTCGTCTATCCTATTACACAGCATTTAAGAGGCTCAAGTCGAGCCATAAAGTCTTTTATTCAAAAGATAACAGAAATAACATCTTTTAAGAACAACAGCATTTTCGGTCAATCATCCTGAAGTTCCGAAGCATACTTCCAGCATATATCTCTAACTGTTATGGAGCACGTGCCAGCTGGATACTTTAATCTGCAACTTGGTTGACCAATTATTATCTACAAAACACTTAAAACAACCCATTAAATCTGTATTGGCACATTACTTTAAGAAATCAAAAGAAATAAAGTTTATACAAGTTCTTACTAAAATTAAGCAATTATTTCTTCTAAAATTTAATTAATTGGCAGAGGATAGAGATTTGCATATATGAACCAGGTCTTTTTGGTATTATTATGATGAGGTTATTTTTACCTCATCACGGGTCATCAAGGAATATCTAATTAAATGGAAGGACTTTCCGGTAGAGGATGCTACATGGGAGAGCGAGGACATTTTACAACATTCAGAGTTGAGATTGCTTGGGACAAGCAATTTTAGGGAGGGCGGACTGCGATGTCCCCTTCTAATTAGACACTTGTACATCAGTGGATTAGCCTATTATGTCAACCCTCGTAGGCTAATGGTTCTAGATAGAGGGTCTCTTAGACGGTCACTTGGTCATCAAATTTTAGTGTTGTTCCCTAGAGTTTGGTGCTAGGGTGAATTATGGCATTTGGCATGATCCTTGTGATTAAAATTATGATAATCATCTTTTATTTCACCCTCCTTTGCCTAGGGACCATGTATCTTTAAAATGAAGAGGTCACTTTATATTTTTCTGTTACTATTCATTCATAAAGTGAAAAATGTTATAACTTAAGTGAATAGTGCTCACTTTTATGAATAGTTTTTTTTAATGCAAAAACATATATCTAGAAGGAAAAGTTTGACCCTCTTCATGCATGGGTTATTTTGCTTCATTGACTTGGGAATTTGGCTTTGGAGGAAGAGGGAGGCTAGGTTTCCTGATTTCTTGCAGTAGGTAAGCCTGGAGGGGGCTTGGTTTTTCGTTTGGAGCTGCTTGAGGGTGTGAAACACCACCTTAAGGTTGTTGGTCAATTTATGGATGCTTCATTTAGAGACATAAGTTGTTGTTTGCAGGTTATTCGAGCTATTTTCTAAGTGGGTTTTGGCTGCCATAGACTCCAATTCTGTTTGCACAGGAGCTGCTTGCTTTTTGAAGAGTTTTGGGGTTGTTTCAAAGAGCTATAGCTAGCCGCCCCTCTCTTGAGGTTTTAATCAGTAAAAGAAAACAAAATGCCTCTTCTAAGAGGCTGCAACTTCACCAAAAGGGGGCACCCTTGTCCAAAGAAGCTTCCCATTTTGGATTTTGGTGGGAGAAGTTTGGCTTTCGAAAGTAGTGTGCATTTCATTGGGGTTTGGTACTAGAGCAATTTACTATTCATAGAGCTATATGGTTGTAAGTTAAAGTATGGTATAAGATATATTTAGTTTAAAATCTGATGTAAGTTATCTATTGTATGTATCTTATCATGTAATGAAGAAATCATATTTGGCCACTAAACTGAGCAATTTACGCAAGGTTACCTCAGTAGTTTATTTTATTTGAAGTTTCCATTGTATGTATATGCTTGTTGGTACCTTTTTAGCATTATTGGAAAACAAACTCAAAAAAAAGAAGGAATAAATAAATTAAAAAAACAAAAATCAGACCTACAAAACTCAGTGAAAAAACAAATCAGCAGTGTGGTATGCATAACCTTGAATACCAAGCTCTGGGAGCTTGTTTGAGTCCATACAAAGCCTTCTTCAATCTACAAACATAATCTGGATTGTTAGAACAATGAAACCCTTGTAGACCTCTTCTTCTAGTTTTCCATTCCACAATGTTGACTTCACATCCCTCTGGTATACATTAAAATTTGTGAATGTTGAAAGAGCTAAAAACATCCTTATTGCTTCCAGTCTTGCTACATCAGCAAATATCTCTTCAAAAATCTATGCCTTCAACTTGAGCATATCCTTTACACACAAGTCTACACTTGTTTTGTATCATTTCACCTTCCTCATTCATCTTGTTTCTAAAAACCCACTTGGTTCCAATCACATTCTTTCCTTCAGGTCTTGGGACAAGCTCTCAAGTTTCATTCTTCATGATCTGATTCAATTCTTCCTCCATAGATTTTATCCAAACTTTCTCTTTGATTGATTCTTTATAAGACTTAGGATTTATCTCTTATAATAATGCAAAGTGTACCTACTCATTTTCCTTCTCAAGTCTCTTCCGGTTTTGAACCCCACTATCTTCATCTCCTATAATCTAGTCTTCAGAATGATTCTTCTGAACATATTTTGTTGGAGTTTTTGTAACAACTTATAAATCTTCATTACTGTTATGGATTGGTTCTTCATCATCTTCTACTTATAGAGTACCAATTGACTAGATTGTCTCATCAACTCTCACATTTGCACTTTCTATAATCCTCTTAAGCCTTTTATTATAATATATTCATTCTTTACTTCTCAAACAATAACCAAGAAAAATGCCTTCATCAGATTTGGGATCAAACTTACCCAAATTTTTTTCATCCCTTTTGATGTAGCACTTGCTTTCAAATATCTTGAGATGTTTGATTGAAGCTGGTATCCCTCTTTATAACTCATCAATCTTGTGTATGATCTAAACTCTATTCAAAATATATACTGCAATTTGAACTGCTTCTCTCCAGTACTTATTTGGTATATTTTCTTGACATAACATTGTTCTTTTCATCTCTTGTATAGTCCGGTTCTTCCTTTCTACAACTCCATTTTTCCATGGAATCCTAGGAGAAATTTTTTTCCTCCAAATCTCATGCTCTTCACAGAATTTTTCATACTTTTCAGAAGTGAATTATCTACCTCTGTCTAATCTCAAAACTCTGATTGTTCTTCTAGTTTCATTCTCTACTAATGCCTTGAATGCATTAAACTTCTCAAATGCTTCTGACTTCTCTTTTAGAAATGCAATCCAAGTAATCCTAGTGTAATTATCAATGACCATCATGAAATACTTGTATCCTTGTAGAATTTTAGTCCTCATAGGTTTGCACAAATCTATATGGACCAAATCGAATGGTTTTGATGTAGAATACTCTTTAGCAAGAAAATTTTTTTTTATCTATTTTCCTTCATGGCATGGTTTGCAACTGATAGATTGAGGCTTCTTAATCTTTGGTATATCCTAGACCATTCCTCCTGAGCTAATCTTTACAATGTCATAAAATTTTATATGTCCCAACCTTCAGTGCCAAATCCAACTTTCTTCTCTTTGCATAGTAAGACATTTTTTTCCATTTAGTTCACTAAGATAATATATATCACTATCTATCCTTCTTCCTTTCACAATCAACTCTCTAATACTTTATTTCTTGATTTCACATCCTTCAGCACTAAAGGATAGCTTATAGCCTTTATCGCACATCTAACTTACACTTAAGAGATTATTTTTTAGTCCTTCAACATATAGAGCATCATGTGTCTTTTTCCTACCACCATCGAGACTCAAAGCACTTGTTGTGTCGTCTCACAACATGCCCCAAGACTATAAGCTTGGGGACCCAAGTGAAAAATTAATGCTTATGGCAGGTGCTTGTTGGAAAAAGGATCACCAGAAGTTAAAGTTGAAATGAAGTCTTTGGAGTAATTCATGATTCAAGTGTATCGGGTACCGGGTATCGGAAAGGCTAGAATGGTTGAAATGTTAATGCAAGGTTTGGTAAGTTGTTCTAGTCTGAAAGTGAAGTTCCGAGAAGTGTGAAGGTTCTGGTAGAAACTGGGGTCTGAGAAAGTTTTGTTCTAGTAAAGGCTGAAGTTGTTGGGTATTGGATACTGGGTATAGCAATGTGGAGTTTTAAAGTTAATTGTTTAAGTTGGCTTGGGAGTTTAAAATGTCCAATAACCCACCTAAAAGGATAATTACGTGAGAATGCATTTAAAAGTGTGATATTAATGATTTGTTTAAAATGATGATTTATTGATGATGGTTTTATTTTCATTCAATAGTTTTATGAATGTTTTTAAAAGGGATTAATATGCGAAATTCGTATTTGTAGGAGAAACATATTGCAATGCAGTATTCGAGTATGGATAGCCAGGAAAATTTGGATCATGAGTAGTGGCATAGCCAGGTCGGGTGGTACACTCTAGGAGCTTATGTGAAGGAGGAGTTTGCAATGTCGTAATATCGAGAATCTTGGTATTACTAATGCGGCAAAAGAATGCTCCCAACTCCGGTGTGATTTACTTCTGGGACTTTCAAGCCTGAGTCTGAACTTGAATGTAGGAACAAATGTCCACCTAATCATTCTGAATGTATGGGAATTTCCTGTATTTTTTTTGAAAAATCTACTCATATCAAAGTTAATGTCTTGATTATATTAAAGATGGAGGTCCCGAAAGATTTTAAAGTGTTGAAGAAGGTTGACATCCATTGACTTATTCAGAAATTCTCCTACCAGTTGCCATATTCCATGTGCCTTGTTGTGATTCATCCCTTGGATTACCTCTCATGTATTGGTTGAATTTCCTGAGTTTCTTGTTTCTATAAAAGGCCGAGAGATGTTCCATTTTAAGTTAAGTTCAAAATTTGTGGATGTCGGAGAACCAAACCTTTTTCAAGTTTTGTTCTTTTTCCTATTTTTTTGTTCCATTCCAAATTAAAAACTTGTATGTTTCATTACAAGTGAATCAATATCAAAGCCAATTTGAAAGTTCCTGATATAAAATCATACGTAGTTGATTGTTTGTTCCTATCAGACAAGACTGTGTTGTGTTGTTTAACGGTGTATATTGACACTATCTGGTGGCAAATAATCCCCCTTTTCTTTAAAATATTGCATCATTCTATGCCTAGCTATGAATCAATTTGGTGACATATGGAATGGTTTGCTCTGGTTTGGTTATTTCTTGAGGCATGCGTGGATAATACCTGGGAGAAATTAGACTTTTTTGCTAATTTGTTATGCTTTATTTTAGAATAGATCGTTAAATTTTAGAAAATGTCTCAAAAAAGAGATTAATGCATGGATTTTTATTGCAAATATTTTGATTCCATGATATTGTTGAATGCTTAAAGCTAAATCTACTTGGATAAATGCAAGTTATTTGAAGTTCATGAAATGTTATTGCAAATTTGTCGATTTCATGAAGTTGTTAAATGACCAATCTGAGATTATCTTTTGCCTATCTTTATGATTCCTTAGAGAACCCAAAAAAAGACCATTTATCCCTCATGATTAATAGCATTATCACAACGAACCCTGATGTAAACCTAGTACAATCAAGACCTAACATAAAGGAGCCTTGGGATTAAGTTGGGTTAGCCTAAGATTTAGGTTGTCCTGATGCAATATTTCAAGAGAGATAGGTTCTCACGGTGTGTCTGTGAGGATTTATCTGCACTATTAGTGTGCAACTAACATCGTCGTTAACAACACCCTTACCAAAAAATTTGGCAAAAAAATTATTTCTAAGAGTCATAGAACCTCCTTCAAATTTCTTGAAATTCATGAACTTACGTTTGTCTCCAGTCATGTGGCTTGAGCAACCGCTATCTATTATCCATAGAGTTTTCTCTTTCTGAGCATGTAGTGTAGTTGAGCAATCATTGACTTCTCAGACTTTTTCTCTTCTGAAACCTTCTTCTAGACTTTATCTGATTCATGACTTCTATATTATAATCTTTTCCTTCCTGTTTTTGGAGGAATCACAAAATTGCTTCTATAATTCCTAGTAATGTGTCCAAAATTGTTGCATTTATAGAAAATGATATTAAAATTGTATAGAGGTGCAAATGAATTATTGTTGACAAAGTTATTTCTTCTTATCGGAGCCTTTCTACAATCTACAACCTTATGACCAAAATTATTGCAATTAAAACAATAACTAGAGAAAGGATAATTGAACCCTATGTTGAATCCCTATTTTGGATCTTCTTATCTTCTTTTGAACTTAAATAAAGCCATAATTCTATTTCTTGATTTCATCACTTATAATTATTCTTTCAAACTTTGTACTTTTGAAACCAATCACTTTCAAACTTTTTTAGCAGTCTTCATAGACTAGTTTGTCACCTTATTCTTCTAATCATCAAAACCAATTCTGGTTTTGTCATGTAGAGATCTCTAACATCCCAATATTTGCTCTAGAGTATATGTATTCTTTCCAAACTTCATCTACAATTGTTGATTCACTTTTTCAAGCTCTTTTCTTATTGTCACAGTTTATGCTTCTAGCCTCTCACAACCCTAGTCTCTTGATAGCAAATTTTTTATTAGAACTTCTTCAATCCTTTTTACTTATTTTTTCTAAGTCCTCATCTCAACAATCATCTTCTCTACTTTTTCTAGATCCTGAGATACATTTTCTTTAGCCTCCACTTATGAAATTCTATTCTTCATTCTCTTAATTTATTTTCTAGCACATAGCAATTCTTCCACAAGATTTGCTTCATCTTCATTATTTTTGGAATCTATTTCTACATCTACTTTAGTAGTTTCAAAAGCCATGAATACAACTTTTCCTTTTTCATCTCCAAATATATCTTCATCTTCTTCATTAGTAGAGTAGTCTTCTTCCCCATTAGTGTAGAAACTCTTTTGTTTCCTTAGACTTTTATTCCTTCTCTAAAATGATTTATTTCCATATGTTTGTTCAACATTGTGAGTCCTTATGGGGAAATGTAGCCATAAAATGTCCTACTTCACCATAATTAGAACACTTAAAAGATAACTTACCTTTAAATACTTACCAAAACCTCTTTGTAGCTTCCTAAAAATATTGCTTCCTCTAGATCTGATCCAATATCAGAATCTCGATCAATTTGCTTCTTAGATACCTTGAATTCCACCTCTATCTTTATAAATTCTTCACTTTCAAATATCATTTCAAAAGGAGTTAGAATTCTATGTAGTTCAGTCAACTTCAAAGCATTCAAATCCTTATCTTCTTCAATTGCAGAGACTTTAGAATCAAACCTTCTAGGAAGAGATCTGAGTACTTTTTTCACAACAACATTTTCTTTCAATTCTTCTCCAAGACCTCAGATAGATTTGACAACTTCATTAACTCGGAGTAGGAATGTGGCAATATTTTCATCTTCTCTCATCTTCAAGCTTCCAAACTGAGATCTATGAGTTTTTAGCTTTGCCTCTTTGACTTTGTCATCACCTTCATAGATGGTCTCCAATTTATCCCATATTTCCTTTGTTGTTTTATATTGCATCACTTTCACAAATTTAGAGTTAGTCAATCCACATAAAATATCATTCCTTTCCTTAGCATTGATTTGAATCCCTCTTTTTGACCTAATCCCTAGGATGGATTTTAGGAATTTCATATCCCTCTATGACTGACATCTAGATATCCATTCCAAGATCCAACAAATCAGACTCCATCCTAACTTTCCAAAAAGAAAAATTGGATCCATCAAATAGTGGTGTTTTATTTCTAGAAAATCCTTCTTGAGCAATTGAGTGTGCCATCCCAAAACCACCTTAAGTTCTTAGGCTTCTTCAAAGGAACTTGGATTTGATACCAAATGAAGGGCACACAATATATTGAGAGGGGGTAAATTAGTAGATAAAATCTATTTAAAATTCTTAACTCAAATGTACATATCAAAACTAAAACCAGAATCAAAGAAAAAACTAATGATCAAGGAACAACATAAGCACGCACATTTGCACATGAGAACACCATGTATATGTGGAAACCCAAGATGAGAAAAACAACAATGAGCATAGCTTCTTAGATCTACTGTCCAAATCTAGCCTTTCAAAGCAAGAAAATACAAGTAAATTTTAAAATATGAAGTAGGCAGCAACCTACGGAGACACAACCCCCTATTGTGTCTATAGGCACCAACCTACTAGAGACACCAATCCCCAATTGAATTAGTACAACAGGTATAACACCAATCCTACTGAAATACATAGATAATGCTTATAGATCTTTTATATCTCATATATATGATAGAGTTACAACTAACACTCTTCCTCATTGCATATGATCTTTTGATACTGGAGCACTCTCTAAAATGCAACTCTTCATGACCTTCTCTTCAGTTTACACCTACAGCCAAATTTTCTTTACATCGGTGTAATTCTAATTGACATGATTCACATAATGCATTTGAACATTTAAAATTTATATACATGAAATTACATTAACACTCTTCTATGTTGATTAGGGATCTGCAAATAGCCAAGAAAACATAAGGTGGACCTAAATTCAAATTACAAAAAATGTGTGACACGGTCCAAAATAAAATTTTGTTGCCACCAAAATTCACGATACCATGCAGTACCACATGGACCTTAATCAGGTCCTATCTTCTTACCACACATAAGAATTGAATTTCACACACTACTAGTCATTATCACACATGGATCAAACATCAAATGGATGACAAACAAACATAGAGAACCTTATATCACTTCAAACTTTATGCATGCTAAACATATCCTCCAAAAACTCTAGAATATGATAGAATAAGTGTAGGTATACACTCCTTTTAAAACACAGAGCCTAAAACATCTCCAAAAGGTTACCTTGAAGGAATTCTAATAACTTAAGGAAGATCTTCTCACGAGAACACTATGACAAGACAAGAGGATCCTTCTTCAAATAAAGCACCATTATTTGATGGAACAAATTATGATTTCTGGAGCACCAGAATGGAGACTTATCTAACTTTTATTGGATTCAATGTATGGCAGTATGTTGTGGATGACTACACAATAGCAACAACTCCTCCCACTGATCAAGCTAGAAATAAATCTTGTGAAAATAATGTCAAAGCAAAGAATGTTATACTATGTGATTTATCCAATGTAGAATTTGTGAAATTTATGCATTGTAAATCTACCAAAGACATATGGGAGAAACTGCACAATATGTATAAAGGTGATGATAAAGTTAAGCAAGCAAAACTGTAAACTCATAGAGGTAAATTTGAGGCTCTAAAGATGAAAGATGATGAGAATATTCCTACCTACATGCTTAGAGTAGATATGATAGTGAATTCAATCAGAGGTCTCAGAGAAGACATAGACGACAAGGTTGTAAACAAAGTTTTGAGATCTTTACCATAGAGATGTGATTCAAAATTCTCTACAATAGAAGAAGCTAAATATTTAGATATGTTCTCTATGGATGAGTTGTTTGGATCTTTAATAGCATATGAAATGGGAAGTGAAATTTTAGGCTCAAATAAGAAAGAAGCAACATTTAAGGTTTCAAAAGTCAAGAGGAGTGAAGAAGAATCGGAGTCAATTACCAATTCGAGTGAAGAAGAGGTAAATTTTGTCATAAAATTGAAGAAAGGTTCTAGAAAATACAAAGGTAAACTACCCTTCAAATATTTCAATTGTGGAAAAATTAGTCATTTTGGAACTAGATGTCCCTTTGATGGTAGTGAAAAGGAAGATAACACTAGACAAAAAATTCTAAGTATAAGAAGAGGAACTTTAGCAAAAAGAAGAAGAATATTTATGTAAATGAATAAATTACTTCTTTTTATGATTGTTCATCAGTAAGTGAAAAAGGTGAAACTCTATTTATGGCTATTGAAATCAAAGAAAACAAAAATATTCCTGTAGAAGAATGTGAAGATTTCAATGTGGAAGAAGAAGGTGAATTTGACTTGGAAGGTGAAATGATCTCTGCTCTAGCTAATTTAAAATATGAAAGGAAAAAAATGAAAAATACAAGTTGAGAATTGAAGAAGATGAAAAACTTGTAGTAGACTTGAAGTTACAACTAGCAGAATCTAAGAGGATAGAAGAAGTTACTAATTTGGATTTGAAAAATAAACTAAAAGAATGTCAAATTTTAGAGGTTGAAGTTGTATCTCTAAGGAAATAATTAGAAAAAGTAAATACACAATTTAATAGTGTAGACATGCAAAAATTCTTGAACGTATCACACATCCACTAACATTGCATTTTTGGTATTTCCATCACTAATCCCGCGTTTTCCATCATTTTCATCACTTTCTCATCATTTTCATCATTTTCATCACTAATCTCTCATTTAACATCATTTTTCATCATTTTCACCTTACTTCTTCTATTAATTAAGTAATTTTAAATTATTTAATTAATTCATAATTTTCACTAATTTTCCCCTATTGCCCCTAATTAAATAATTTTGTAATTATTTAATTGGAAAAATCTAATTTTCTTCTATATCCCATAATTAAATAATTTTCTTCTCCTCCCACTTGCACATAGAATATTCTTTTTTTAAAAAGGAATATTTTCATCCTCCATAATTAGATAATTTTTAATTATTTAATTAATCTAATTTCTCTCTCAAAAGCATATTCCTTTGGAATATTCTTTTTCAAAATATCATAACCAAACTAAAGTCATTCATTCATCCTCAACCCTCCATTTTTTCATGATCTTATCTCCGCCATTGATTTCAAAATATCTCAACCAATTTCCTAAAATTGAGGAGATATTTTAAGTTCTAATTAATCCTAGCCCTTGATCTTCCAAGATTCAATCTAAGCAATTCATCTCAAGATCAAATCTCCACCCTTGATATAATGTTTGAAAATCTATAAAACAATGCATTTCCCTCCATTTTTAATCACCTAGAATCATTGTCGAGCATTCATTGTGATCATTCATTTTGAGCATTCATCATATCATCATCTTGTCATTTTGATCATTTTCTAGGTCAATTGAAGCTTTTTCAACCATGGGAGCTAATATTTGAGCAATCCAACACATCTCCAATATAATTTAAAATGAAATGCTAGGTTTGCATAATTTGAATTATGGTTTTTAATGTTTAATTTCATGCTAATTACGATTTTCAAGTTGTATGCATTCAATTTCATTTGTTAGTGGGTTTTGATCTATCATTTTGATCTGGGTATTTGATAATTCTAACCCTAATTATGCTAATTATATTTTTGTTCAATTTTCCTCTAAACCCATTACACATTTTGGCACACCTGGTGGGACCCGCGTCCTTGATCTAACATTTTTTGTCAAGTTTTGATGACTTGTAGGTTGCATCAACGTGATTGTTAAATTACAGCTCAGTGTGGTGTTTGTCACATTTAGGTATGTTTGTAGAAATTACAGCTACACATTTTTTTTGTGGATCAATGTGTTTGTTTTATGACTCTTTTGCTTCTCTGTGTGTAGGTTACAACATGTTTGGCTAGTTATTGGTGTGTTTGTCTCATCTCTTCACATATACAGGAATTATGACACATTTTTTTGTGGATCAACGTGTTTGTGGTAAATTGACGTGTTTGACTATTTATTTATGCTTCTATTTCAGTAGAATTTTTCTAATTTTTGAGATTTTTTATTTCATTTAATGCTAACATGGGCTTGTTTGGTTGATGATTTTGATTATTTCAACCTAACCTATTTGTGTAGCACTTGTCAATATTTGGGGGAAGGCTTATTTTGAAACAACTAACAAGTTTTATGTAGGGTTTCATTTGTAAAAGACTAATATTTTGAGACTACTAACGAATTTGTGCAAGGTTATTTGCTTTATCTTTTCTAAACTTAAAATTAACCTCACATTTTGATTTGGTGCTTTAAAATGATCCTTGGTTGCCATGTCTAGTAGGCTAGGGGTGTGTATTCTCTCTCCTTGCACTTTGTGCGATCTCAGAGATAAAAAATGCCTTTAATTTGCATTGTGTTTTTTTATTGAAGGATTTGTCTATGTATGCTCTCCCCTTGCACCTAGTGTGATCCTTGGTGACTAGAAATAGTAACACTATTCCTTCCTTTTTTATTTTTAGTAGGAGGCCTACCTAGGGATTTCATCACCATAGGGTTCAACCTCAACCACATTTTCAAGAGGGATATATATAGGGGGATAAAAAAAATTATACCCCAAGGTGTGGCTAGCGTTGTTCGAAGACAAGCCGCGAGACCCTCGGTCTACTCAGACTTTCTTTGGTGATGAGAGAGATACCCTTCCAATCTCAGGCTATTATAGATGGGATCATTTTTCATTGATTCCCCACTATGGACCTTGCGATTTAGAAGCCTTTAAGACATTCAGCACTTAGTCTATAGTCATGCAACGTACAGTATCATGTGTGAAGTTACTCACCATGTATTGTCCCTTATTGAGGTGATCGTTATTCCTCACTATGACCTTGTCCTTTCAAGGTGAGGGGTTCCATGGTGGCACATGAACTTGGCATACCCTAGTCACCCATTCATTAGATGATATAGCTTTGGCGTGTGGGCCCACTATAGATTGACACACCTTTTACTACTAGCTAGGTTGTGCTTGTCTGACATATTTTCAATCGTGCTATACCCATGATACAACTAGCGAGATTTATGGAAAAAAGCTTGTGAAATTATCCAATTACCTTGGTCTTGGTTTTGATTTCATTTTTTTTGTTTGTATCACTTTCCAAGAAAATATAACTTACACATTTATCAGTCAAACCTATCAAATATTCACTGATTACTGAAACTTGTCATAGAAACCTACGTTTGTATGTCGCAATCTACCACTTTTGTAAATCTTGTTGCCATTTTTTGTATATTGTCACTTCTATCCCAACACATTAATGCCTTTTCCTTTCATATCAACACCTTTGCACATCCTTCCATGTCTGTCTTCAAAACCTTGTTTTACCAAACTTAATCTACGCAGCGATGCATTTGTAAATCTTGTTGCTTTTGACTACTACACTTTATTGTGTTTGCTAGCATCTTACCGCTTTTCTCAACATTTTGACATGTTTGTCTAAGGGTAACGTAGTGATTTTACATAAATCAACATGTTTGAATATTAACTCAATTCTTCTTACACCTGTAACTTTTTGAGCATAAAACTTTCACATGTTGTCCTAGAACTAGAGGTGTCTAACACAGTAGACCTTACAGTCTTGCATAGTCATTTTCATTGTCAAAACATCATATCATTTTTCATCTTTGGTTTCTTGGGAAACGTTATCATAGCCTTTTTGGAAAAAAAATCAACCAATTAGAATCCTTAAACAACATTAGTATTGTCAAACCATCCTTAACATCCTTTGTCGAACATTAAACCAATATTTGGACATCAACCAGTAATCAACCCATCTCTTTGTTGGGATCTCTTGTCAACATCTATCCTTATCTTGTGAACTTGTTAACTTAATGGAACTATCTCCCCTCCAGGTTTACAAATCACCATCATCCCCCTTTAAATTTACTCATTAGTCTAGTCCAAGTGAAGGCATCATCCAACCTTTTTATCAACATCTTGAGATCTAGCATAATCCAATCAACTCAAACATCATCCATTTTGTCCAAAAGGTTAAGCACGCGATCTAATCGACCCAAACATCATCCTTTTTTTCTAAAAGGCTTAGAAACATATTCTTTGAATCCATTTTTAAATCCAAACCATATCATATCACATCCCCATCATCTCAAATCTTTCATCCTCTAAGGTCAATTATGATTTTATGCCTATCACTAGATAACAACACAAGAACATGGAGGAAAATCCTGGTAGCTCTAACGTCACTAACACCACAAATGTTAAAACCACAACTAAAATAATATGGGGAATTCCCCCTAACTTTGTTCCTCTTGGGTATACTACCTCACAACAACAATAAAACCAACTTCCCCAAGAACAAGATGGACATGTAGAAGAGATAACCAATGAGAAATTTATCAAAGAAAAGCTTTTAGAAATTACTCAAGATCCCATAATACAAAAATCAATTGATGCACTAATTACCTCTAATCCAAACACTTATTTTCTTACACTTGCACAACATGGTGCTAAGACTTTAATGTTGAAGCTCTTAAAGATCCAACCCTTACTTGTACGAATGAAGACACTATATTTTGATAAATCTTTAAACCTATAAGACAACCAAAAATTATAGATTTCCTTACATAACCAACGACACCAACAAATGATCAAAACCACAACATCCTGATTTCTTTCCATCACAAAATCTACAGCATTCAAGAAATCCTTTTACCACACCACATGCAAATCATAATGTTTTAACTATAATGTGGAGACCAAATGTATCAAGGAACCTATATGAAACCTCTTTGTCAAAAATCATGCTTCAACAAGGTTCAAAACCCAATATGCAAAACATATCAAACCTTCCTCCTATACCATCAAACTTCACACCAAATCCATCACTACATGCTAATATCCCATCACAACCACAACACATAGCTTCACCCATCTACACCATTCCTAATCCAAACAATACACCTCAAAATCCACCTCAATAATAACCTACCTATCAATACACACAAACTAATCCACCACAACAACAACCTACACCCCAAAATACACCTCAACAACAACCTACCTATCAATACACACAAAAAAATCCACCTCCATAATAACCTAGAACTATCAATACATACAAACTACTCCACCTCAAGAAATAATCATGTACATCAAAAAAACATACATTCAAACCCCTCACTTAATACTCCTCAAGACATGACACAAAAATAATACATTCAACAACAACCTCTTCACTGAGACCAAAACACATCATACAACACTCAATATCAATGACAAGATTTGAACTTTCAAGACCCCAATCCAAATACATGTCAATATACATATGGCATTTCATACATCCAAACTCCACAACATCAACACACTATCTCACAAAACATCAATCCTTAACAACTTATTATCCTCAACATCCAAACATCAACCCTCAACAATCGCATATTATCCCTCAAAATCTAAACATTCCCCATCAACACCAATACAACCCTCCACAAGGACCTAACACATACAATGTCTCACAAGGTTCAAACACATATAACATTCCTTAAGGATTAAACACATATAGCATTCCACAAGGATCGAACATCCCTCCAAACACACACAACATCCCTCAAGGTCCAATGAAAAGTCAAAACCAATCTTATAATTTATCATCCCTCTTTGGTATCAAAACTATAATCCTGCCTAATCCTCCTCAAAACACTCAAGGTGATGACTTTACATGAAAAATCCAAAATCTAAACCAAAATATAGAGGACATACAACTTTGGAAAACTAATAAGATTTATGCCTTGGAAGATATTTTCCCTTATCCATATGATCGAAGCATTTCCATGATCCCCTTCCCTAGAAACTTTGAAATTCCTAAATTTGACAAGTATAAAGGAAGAGATGACCATATTGAAAACATATGAGAACTTTTTGTGGCTTGCATGGACGTGGCCTACAACAACACATACTTGATGAGACTTTTCCCATGCAGCCTTGGTGGGCAAGCTATAGAATGGTTTTATCATTTACCTCTTGGAATCAAAAAATTCAATGAACTCACAAAAAAATTTATTAATCACTTCTCATACAACAAAGAACAATACATTACCGTAACTAATTTGTACAAGGTCAAACAAAACCAAGGCGATTCTTTTGCTTCTTTCTTGCAACGATGGTGATACAAAGAAATCAAGTGCAAGTGGCTCGTTCTTGAAATACAACTTGTTGACATCTTCATCTAAAATCTAAACATTGACTTGGGATTCTAGTTGATCATGCTTTGTCCTAACACATTTGATGACATCATTGAAAAAGGAATAACAATTGAAAATTCCCTTATCACAAAAGGAATTACTAAGATATACAACAACAAAGATCAATCCTCAAGCTCATATGACAAACTATTTATATACACGAAGAACAAAAATGTTACCAATGATGGAGTAGTGGATGCTAAATTCATACAAAACATACAACCTCCATCGAATAATCCTCCAAACAATCCACCAAATAATCCACTAAGAAATCCATCGACCAATCAAAATCAAAATCCTCCAAGGGGACCACCAAGACATACCAACAATAACTTCAATCAAACAAGAAAAAAGTACACTCCTTTGGGAGGACCAATAGAAATGGTCTTACATAAATTGATCTAAACAAACCTTATCAAACTACCTAAAATTTGAAACTATCAAGAACCACAATTCAAGCCCTCTTAGTACAATGATAATGACCATTGTGAATATCATAGAACTAAAGGACACAAAATCTTAAATTGCATGAAACTCAAAAATATCATACAATATATAATTGATAAGGGAGAGGTTGACATTGAACATCGTCTTGAAACATATGGTAACAATGACTTGGGAATCTATAAGGATCTAATCCCCAACCATGACAAAGTAAATGGCAAAGGCAAAGGATAAGATTACAATAAAGTCACACAATTCTATGATAATGTAGTGGGTGCTACTCATGAGGCTAACCATCACAACGCAGTCATAAATATAGTTGGAAAAAATATTGAGTGTGGTGTTACTATGACGACGAGATAAAGTTACAAACCAAGGAGCCCCACCACAATCCAAAACTTTATCTAAACCTCCACAAGATGAGTATAACCTTATTGACCATCTAAAAAAGACTCTTGCATAGATCTCCATTCTCAAACTTCTCAAAATATCCCCTACTCATAAAGAAGTTTGGGATAAAGCCCTCTTAGAGTCTTTTGTACCTACTGACATTAACATTGAATAGTTTCAATCCATGGTAGGACACATTGCTTCTACCCACCATCTTGTATTCACAAAAGGATATATTATCATTCATACATGCCATAATCAAGCTCTATATCTAGAAGTATGTATCCATAAACATAAAATCAAGAGAGTATTGATAGATGGTGGCGCAGGCTTAAACATTTGTACCTTGAAACATGTAAAATAGCTAGGATATTTTGATGAGGTTATTGAAAAGCACAAAAATATAACAATCAAGGTGTATGATGATAATGAATGAGATTCAAAAGGTACCATTAGACTTCCCATTAAAGTGGGACCAACAATAGTGGAAACAACTTGTAAAGTCTTGGACCTTGAGTTACCATATAACCCTCTCTTGGGATGTCCCTAGATTCATGCAATGAAATTTGTCCCTTCAACCTATCACCAATGCTTAAAATTTCCTTATAACAACAAAGAAGTCACCATTTAAGGTGATCCATAACCTTTCCACTGTTGTAAGAACTTAGAAGAAAAATACCAAAAGATCTTTCAAGTTCCTAGCAATGACATATCTTCATGCTCATTTTCCTACGTCGACCCATCATCCCTAGCCTCGTCATCTACTTCAAATCCACCCAAACCTGAACTCAAGGTCTAAGTACTAGATAACAATTGTGAGAACTATCACCTCAAAAAATCCTTATGCATTAGAAAACATATGATATCTCCAAGAACATATGGAAAGCCATAAGAAATTGGAAAAGCTCATGCCACTATCAAATTCAAACCTATAATATTCTCTAAATGGCGATAGTTGAACAAGGAAGTCATAGATGGAGAAGATGTCTCTACTTGGTTATACAAGGAAGAAGAAGAAGAACCACAACCCATCTCTTTTGATGACAACAAAGCTTTCTAGCTTTAAAATATGGGATTCACAAGACAAGGTGGCCTTGGAATACATGAGCAAGGTATAAGGGAACTCATTATCTTGGAAAAGTGAAAGAAACATCAAGGACTAAGATACGGTTCATTGGAAAATGTTAATCCTAATATTGGAAATACATCTTGTGAGGATGGTCCATCCTCTCCTATGGTTAAGATGTATGATGATGATGATTCCATTAAAGAATTATTCATGTACATCACTAACCTATTCAATAATGCTTTCATAAATACCATCACGAGCCTTTCCTTTTACCAACCATCCCAAAAACAAAAACTTCAACTGTTTATCCTTAAATGATTGACTAGGAGCAACAACAAGTGCCAGTTTTAGATATATTCCAAAACGATGAAGCTATTGCTGAGTTTTTTGGACTAAGAGATGACATGCCACCTAGAGATCATAATATGGGATTTGAAATAGAACTTGGTGAAGGAGCGTAATTTGGGGAACAATTTGGTTCCTTCAATTGCAAAATTTAAAAAAAAAAAGAAAAAAAGAAAAAGAGATCCCCTAGTGAAAACCACAATACGGTACTATCATACATGAAAATGTTAAACTAAAGGATGTATCTAAGGGTAAAAAACTCTTTGAGGGGCTCAAAGATGAAGGTTTCAATCTTCCAAGTATCGATGAACACCAAGAGAGATTGTTAGTGTTAGTAGAATACTCCAAGCAAATTAATGTGGGAACATTTGATTCACCTAAGATCCTACTATGTAGCTTCTTTGGATTCTGGAGAGAAAAAAAAATTGTATCCTTCTTGGAAGACCATATTGTTGTGTGATCTCACAACACACCCCAAGACTGTAATACTTGGGGAACCCAAGTGAAAACTAACGCTTATGGAAAGTGTTGGCTAATTGAAAAGGTCACCGAAAGTGAAAAGCAAAGAGAAATCTTTTTGAAAGAGTACTTCATAATTCAAGTGTTTCGGGTATTGGGCATCCAGAACCAGGAATGTTAGAAATGTAAAAGGTAATGTAAAGGTAAAGATAAATGCTTCGGCCTAAGAGTCAAGGTTCGGTGAAGATGGAAGTTCCAGTAAAACCAAAGTCCAGGAAAATCATGGGTAAAGTTGAATACCAGGTACCGGGTAACAATGCAAAGCAAATTTTTAAAATTTAAGGTTATCTAAGAATTATGATAGTCCAGTAACCCAATATAAAGGGATAATTACACAAGAATACAAGATTTTCTTGAAAGCATGTTATTTATGATGGCTTTATATGATAACGAATTAATGATGGTTTTATTTATATGAGATTTTATAAATGTTTTTTAAAGGGATTTAATAAGTCGAATTTGTGATTGTAAGAGAAGTAGATTGTGATGTAGAGTTCGGGTATGGACGGTCAGGAAAACTAAAGTTCTAGGCAGATCTAATGGTGTTACCAGGTTCAACAATATGCTTTGGGAGCTCATCCAGGAATAGATTTTGTTACACAGGAACACCAGATATCGGGAAATCAAGACTTTGGATTTGAAGCATGCAGCGAAGAAATGTATTCATTTTGGGGATTACTCATTCCTGGAATGTTCAAATCAAGATTGGACCTAAATGTAGGAACAAAAATTCCACCCAATCATTCTGTATGTATGGGAATTTCCTACATTCTATTTGGTATATTTTTTTGGTTCCAAGAAGGAACCCTGATAATAAGAAGATGAAAAACTCGAAGGACTTCAACATGCAGATGGAGGTTGAAAATCATTGAATTTGTTTGTAATTCTCTTACCAGTCACCACATTCCACATGCCTTAATGTGATTTGTACCTTGTATTTCCTCTCATGCATTTGTCTTATCCTACCCGCATCTTACTTCTATAAAAGGCCAGGGGATACTTCTTTTTAAGTTAAGTTCAGAATTTGTGGATGTTGGAAGACCCAAAAATTCTCTAAGTTTTGTTCTTTTTTCCTATTTTCTAAATCATTTCGTACTAAAAACTTGTATGCACATAGAACTTAATCAATATCGAAGCCAATTTGATAGCTACATATATCATTTATTTTTGTAGTTGGTTTTGTTAGTTCAGTCAAACAAGACTGTGTGTTGTGTCGTTTAAGGGTGCATACAAAACCTACTCAATGTCCAAACTAAACTCCCT
This sequence comes from Sequoia sempervirens, assembly GCA_007258455.2. Lineage (NCBI taxonomy): Eukaryota > Viridiplantae > Streptophyta > Pinopsida > Cupressales > Cupressaceae > Sequoia > Sequoia sempervirens. The sequence continues at coordinate 63,251 of VDFB02253134.1, read as the reverse complement.
TCTTTAAAAACTCACATCGTTTTATGCCTAACTGTGAAATAATCTGGTGAAGTATAAAGCAGTTTGCTTTTATTTGATTAAATCTTGGGGCATGCGTGGAAAATAACGGGGAGAAAATTTATTTTTCAGTATTTTTGATGCTTTATTTTAGATTAGATGTTTAAATTTTAGAAAATGTTCCAAAAAATAGATGAATGAATGGAAATTTATTGAAAATATTTCGTTTCTACAAAGTTGTTGAATGCTTAAAGCTAAATCTACTTAAGTGATAGCAAAAAATGTTGATATTCATGAAATATTATTGCAAATCTTTTGATTTCATGAGATTATTTTATGATCAAACCAAAAACCTTGTATCTGATGCTTATGATTCTTAATGAAACTGGAGATAACTGTAGGCCCCTTGAGATTAACAACAATATACAATCATACCCCAAAGCAAACCTAGTATGGTCAAGACCTGACTACCAGAGCCTTGGGATTAAGCTAAGTCAACCTTTTCCTATTACACAGACACCTTAGGTTGCCCTAGTTTAGTCTTTCAAGTAAAGATAGGTTCTTTGTGGTTTACCTGTGAAGATTTTATCTGCACTGTTGTTGCGAGTGACATCGTCGTCAACAGGAACTGGCACTAGAAAGAGGGCCTCTTGCTTTTCTTTATATCTTTATCTTCGTGTTTGCTAACGAATTTGTATTGGTTTCGGGTTTAAAAGCGAGCTTGTAAGGAAAAATTCTAATGCAAGTCGATATTTCAAAAATGGAAGTTGAAAAACTCCAAAAAATTCTTAACCAGAGATTACATCCTTTGAGTTTATTCACCTTTGGTAGAGTCACCAAGTGTAGAATTCATGATACAACTGATCATAATTTTTTTAACTAGGGTAAGTTTGGCTATGTATAAGGTGATTTCATTAACGGAAGAAGTTGTAACTGCTAGAAGAAAGAGATTGTAGTGAGAAATATTTTGAATCTTCAAAGAGAGTATAACCCTAGTGGAATTGAAAATGTTAAAAAATTAATTGATACATCAAAATAGTTTGATAACTCCAATTGTTATGAAGAAAATTTTAAGATTTTGCAGGAAGATAGGCGAGAATGCCGAGATTCAAAAATATTACACCAAAAATGAGGAAATGAAATCGATAATTCATCATTCTCTTCATATGTGGAAAATGCAAGTGAAGATAAGGAGCCGAAAAATTGAGCGAGAGACGCATGTTTTTCGTTCCAAATTGAAAATTCACAAGTTAAAAAAGGAAATTTTCCTGATTTTATGCAAGATACAGAATATCAAGTTTTTACTTTTTCTCTCTCTGATAACAATATAAATTGTGATATCGCTTGGTCTAATAAAGTTCAAAGTGAAGACGGGGCCAAAGACACAAAAAAATTCGGAGGAGAAGAAAATCAAGAAATGGACACAGCCGTTCATGGAACTGAATACAGTAAAGAGGAAAACCATGAACCAAGGTTGAAGGAAGGTAGAGTATTGATGAACCAGAGAAAGTGTGTGTCATTTACCTTTAATGAGGTCATTTTCATACATATGAGCCAAATTATTGGTAAGTACGCCATTGAATTTACATTTATTAAACACAAAAGATTTAAAGAAATTCATTGTTATAGTAGGACATATGAGATTTCTTCCAGTGAATTCAAGGATAAACCTGTTGTAATTCGTACCAAAACAACAATGGAAATAGTTATTGAACTTAAAATAAATTTCTTTGTTAGGGTTAGTCATTTGTTAGAATATAGTTTTAGTTAGTTAGGGTTAGTTTACTTTTGTAGGGTTTTATTTTTCCTTTTATTTTTCCCTTTTTTTATGTTTTGCCCTTTTTGCATTAGCAAATTTTGTTTAACTTATCATACACATGAGAGTTAATTTAAACATTTGTAACATTGTCCTATGAAATGTAAAATTATAAAACCACACACAGTAAATACACGCTTTAAAATGTACGACAAAGCTAAATATATATATATGTGTGTGTGTGTGTGTATTACATATATACATGGAAGTATCAAAATTCTTGCTATAAAAGAGGATCAAAAAAAGCAAAAAGAGGGCACTGAGCTACAAATAGGAGTAAGCATTCATTCAATCTGGGATGCCTCGTCCATCAAGGCCAAATACCTTACGTAGGAAATTTCCCAGTAAACTTCAAAGTTAGGAGTATGGAGGTTAGTCAGGAACGGTTGGACTGGAACTACTTCCCCGTGTTCCAAGAACCAAGGAATATCATCCATGGAAGGGCTCCAATGGTCAGATGTGCAACAAATAGAATAGTATCCAAATTCTCCAAATATTTAGGCCACACTATCCAATTTGCAGTTGAGCGAACGTCTTCAATAGGAAGCCCAATGTGTAGGAGCAATGCTACAAAGCAAGAAGCCAAGTCGAAATAAAACTAGTTGTAAGCTTTGGATTCCACATATTTTTCCCCAAGGACTAAGCACAAGTTTTGCATAGTGAAACTAGTAGTTCAAATGAAGAAAACCTTTTCAAGCCATTGAGTCCTGATACAACCCAAGAAAACATTCTGATGACGAGAGAAGGTCAAGCTAATTGGAGTATCCATGACCTAGAAGCAAGCAAGCACTAGCAAAGCAGAAAATACAAAATGATAAAAGAAGACAAAGCAAAAGTTTGAAGAATTTGAGACAAGTGCGGAATTTATAGAAAACCGTGAGGAAGTTGTGGTACATAGTTTCTTGGATTGAAGTCTTGAAAATTGTAAGCAAGGTGGAAACTAGATGAGTTTCTCCATAGTAGAATGTTAAATCAAATTAATTTTTACACACAATTGGTGTCAATTTTCTTCAAATTCGGATAGTACGAAGATTGTGAATCAAGCAAGTTAAATATTTTGAAATTAATGGTGGTCATTTCATTGTGTTTTTATTAAGCTGTATTAATCATAAAGGTTCCCATGTGTGCAAAGCAAAAAGGAAAATGAAGTCGGTAAGGCAACACACGTCATCACCTGAGAAATTTGAAAGAAACGATACGTGTGTATTGAGGCGTGCGAATTTAATGCAGAATATTGTGATCATGTTTAACTGTCATCATGACATTTATGATCCATTAATGTGGTGTACCACTGTCAAATTGGAATCACTAGCCAAGTATTTAGTAGTTGCCATAAAATTTGATCGAAAGGGTGGTAAGTAATGGTTCTAAATTTAGATTTAAATTTGGTGATTAAGTTGTTTACTGCTAAATTTTAATTTATGCATATCTTCTAAATATAACGAGTTGCAATTAGCTAGGATTTGGTATAAAAGTGGTAAAGTTTAGCTGGGAATACACACCAACATGGAATTACTAAATGAGTTTTTGGGAAGTAGTGAAACGATGAAAGGATTTACATTGAATGAAAAATCAAAAGGTAACCTTCGCTACCACTGTAATTCCCGACCTAATAGCAGGCTTCATTGCTTGCATGTTGAAGTGAGCTATCAATGAAATACCAAAAGAGATATACAAAAAAAAAAAACAACTCTTTAGGCTTTCCAAATATCTCTATCGGGGCTATACACGCTTGGCTGACAGTAGAGCTATGTTTGGGGGAATTACAGAGATAACCTTGTCGGGGCTATGGGTGCTTGACTGGCAGCAAGTCTCTATCCCTGGCTAGCTTTGGAGGATTACCAAATTATGTAGTTCAATTTTAATGAACTGATTTTTTTCACTAAGTTCCAAAAACTGGAATTAATCAAAGCACACATGGATATTTTCGGATGAATTTTACTATTTTTATATCAAAATCTAGGTAAAGGTAAAGAGTTATTGTTTTAAAATATGCATAAATTATAATTTACGACTAGTGATTTAATCTCAAGTTTTGGTTTAAATTTGGTTTTATTGGTTGCAAGTTGTTGTGTGGTCTCACAACATGCCCCAAGACTATAAGACTTGACCCCAAGTGAAAACTAGTGCTTATGGCGGGTATTGTCTAGTTGAAAAGGTCACCAGAAGTGAAAAGCAAAGAGAAATGTTTTTGAAAGAGTACTTCATAATTTAAGTGTTCTAGGTAATGGGTATCGGGAACCAGGAATGTTACAAATGCAAAAGGTAATGTAAAGGTAAAGCAAAATGCTCCAGTTCGAAAGTCAAGGTCCAGTGAAGATGGAAGTTCTGGTAAAACTGAAGTCCGAGAAAATCATGCGTAAAGCTGAATACCAGGTACCGAGTAAAAATGCAAAGCAAAGTTTTAAAATTTAAGGTTATCTAAGAAGTTTGATAGTCCAGTCCAGGTATAAAGGGATAATTATGCAAGAATATGGGATTTTCTTGAAAGCGTGTTATTTATGATGGATTTATATGATAACCAATTAATGATGGTTTTATTTATATGAGATTTTATACAAAAAAAATTAAAGGGATTTATAGGTGGAATTTGTGATTGCAGGAGAAGCAGATTGTGATGCAGAGTTCGAGTATGGACGATCAGGAAAACTAAAGTTGTAGGAAGATATGTTGGTGTTACCAAGTTCAACAATACGCTTTCGGAGCTCATGCAGGAATAGAGTTTGTTACACAGGGACACCAGATACTGGGAAACCAGAACTCTAAATTTTAAGCATGCAACAAAGAAGAGTATTCATTCTGGGGATTACTCATTCCTAGAATGTTCAAATCGAAATTGGACCTAAATGTAGGAACAAAAATTCCACCTAATCATTTTGTATGTATGGGAATTTCCTACAATCTATTTGGTGGATTTGTTTGGTTCCAAGCAGGAACCCTAATAATGCCCCCATGGGTTAGCGGAGTTGGCTTGAGTCTTGGGTTTGCTCCCCGAGGTCTTGGGTTCAACTCTTGTTGGCTCGTGAAATTATTCGGCCGCAGACACCTGGGGGCGGGTGCTGATTGCACCGCAGCTCCATGGATTAGTCTCGCCCTCTGCTCGCCCTCAATCTGAACCAGTGTAAGGTTGGGGTGTTGGGCATAGGTCGCGAGGATACCCTGGGTCACCAAAAAAAAAAAAAAAGGAACCCTAATAATAAGAAGATGAAAAACCTGAAGGACTTCAATGTGCAGACACGGAGGTTGACCTTCGTTGACTTCCTTTGCAATTCTCTTACCAGTCACCACATTCCACGTGTCTTGATGTGATTTGTCCCTTGGATTTCCTCTCATGTATTTTTCTTATCCTACTTGGGTCTTACTTCTATAAAAGGCCAGGGGATACTTCTTTTTAAGTTAAGTTCAGAATTTGTGGATGTTGAAAGAGCCAAAACTTCTCTAAGTTTTTTTTTCCTATTTTTTGAATCATTTTGGACTAAAAACTTGTATGCACATAGAAATTAATCAATATGGAAGCCAATTTGATAGCTACATATGTCATGTACTTTTGTGGCTGGTTTTATTAGTTCAGCCGAACAAGATTGTGTGCTACGTCGTTTAAGGGTGCATATAAAACCTACTCGGTGTCCAAACTAAACCCCCTTTATTAAAAGTTCGCATCATTTTATGCATAGCTGTGAAATAATTTGGTGAAGTATAAAACGGTTTGCTTTGATTTGATTAAATCTTGGGGCATGCGTGGAGAATAACAGGGAGAAATTTTATTTTTCAGTATTTTTTATGCTTTATTTTAGATTAGATGTTTAAATTTCATAAAATGTTAGAAAAAATAGATGAATGAATGGAAATTTATTGAAAATATTTTGTTTCTACGAAGTTGTTGAATTCTTAAAGCTAAATCTACTTAAGTGATAGCAAAAATTGTTGATATTCATGAAATATTATTGTAAATCTTTTGATTTCATGAGATTATTTTATGATCGAACCAGAAACCTTGTATCTGATGCTTATGATTCTTAATGAAACTGGAGATAATTGTAGGCCCCTTGAGATTAACAACAATATCACATCATACCCTGAAGCAAACCTAGTATGGTCAAGACCTAACTATCAGAGCCTTGGGATTAAGCTAAGTCAACCTTTTCCTATTACACGAACACCTTAGGTTGCCCTGGTTCAGTCTTTCAAGTAAAGATAGGTCCTTCACGGTTTTCCTGTGAGGATTTTATCTACACTGTTGTTGTGAGTGACATCGTTGTCAATAGGAACTAGCGCTAGAAGGAGGGCCACTTGTTTTTCCGTATATCTTTATCTTTGTGTTTTGTTTAGGAATTTGTATTGGTTTTGGGTTTAAAAGGGAGCTTGTAAGGTGAAAGTATAATGCAAGTCGGTATTTTGAAAATGGAAGTTGAAAAACTTCAGAAAATTCTTAACTAGAGATTACATCCTTTGAGTTTATTCACCTTTGGTAGAGTCACCGAGTGTATAATTCATGATACAACTGATCACAGTGAACTAGATTGTGAATTTTTTTTAACTAGGGTAAGTTTGGCTATGTATAAGGTGATTTGGTTAACAAAGGAAGTTTTAACTACTAAAAGAAAGAGGTTGTTATTGAGAAATATTTTGAATCTTTAAAGAGAGTATAACCCTAGTGGAATTGAAAATGTTAAAAAATAAATTGATATATCAAAATAGTTTGATAACTATAATTGTTATGAAGAAAATTTTAAGGTTTTGCAAGAAGACAGGAGAGAATGTCGAGATTCAAAAATATTACACTAAAAATGAGGAAACGACATCGATGAGTAATCATTCTCTTTATACGTGGAAAATGCAAGTGAAGATAAGGAGTGGAAAAATTGATTGAGAGATGCGTGTTTTTTTGTTCCAAACTGAAAATTCACAAGTTAAGAAAGGAAATTTTCCTAATTTTATGCAAGATACAAAGTGTCAAGCTTTTACTTTTTCTCTCTCTGATAACAATATAAATTGTGATATCACTTGGTCTAACAAAGTTCAAAGTGAAGACAGGGCCAAAGACATGAAAATTTTCAGAGGAGAAGAAAATCAAGAAATGGACACAACCGTTCATGGAACTAAACAGAGTAAAGAGGAAAATCATGAACCAGGGCTGAAAGAAGGTAGAGTATTGACAAACCGAAGAAAGTGTGTGTGATAGACCTTTAATGAGGTCATTTTCATACATATGAGCCAAATTATTGGTAAGTACACCTTTGAATTTACGTTTGTTAAATGCAGAAGATTTAAAGAAATTCACTGTTATAGTAGGACATATGAGATTTATTCCAGTGAATTCAAGGATAAACCTGTTGTAATTTGTACCAAAACAACAATGGAAATAGTTATTGAACTTAAAATAAATTGCTTTGTAAGGGTTAGTCATTTGTTAGATTAGATTTTTAGTTAGTTAGGGTTAATTTGCTTTTGTAGGGTTTTTTTTTTTTACTATTTAGCCCTTTTCACACTAGAAAATTTTGTTTAGCTTATCATACACATGAGATTTAATTCAAACATTTTTAACATTGTGTTGTGAAATGTAAAATGATAAAACCACACACAGTAAATACATGCTTTAAAATGTACGAAAAAGCTAAATATATATGCGTGTGTGTGTATTACGTATATACATGGAAGTATTGAAATTCTTGCTATAAAAGAGGGTCAAAAAAAGCAAAAAGAGGGATTTGAGCTACAAATAGGAGTAGCCATTTAGTCAATCTGGGATGCCTAGTCCATCAAGGCTAAATACTCTGCATAGGCAATTTCCCAGTGAACTTCAAAGTCAAGAGTATGGAGGTTAGTCATGAACGACTGGAGTGGAACTACTTCCCTATGTTCTAGGAACCGAGGAATATCATCCATGGAAATGGATTCCAATGGTTGGATGTGCAACAAATAGAACAATATCTAAATTCTCTAAATATTTAGGCCACACTATCCAATTCACACCTGAGCAAACATCTTCAACAAGAAGCCCAATGTGTAGGAGCGATGCTACAAAGCTAGAATCCAAGTCAGAATAAAACCAGTAGTAAGCTTTGGATTCCACATATTGTTCCCCAAGGACTAAGCACAAGTTTGGCATAGTGAAACTAGTAGTCTGAATTAAGAAAACCTTTTCAAGCCTTTGAGTCGTGATACAACCCAAGAAAACATTCTAGCAGCGAGAGCAAGTTAAGCAAATTGGAGTATCCATGACCTGGAAGTAAGCAAGCACTAGTAGAGTAGAAAATGCAAAATGATAAAAGAAGGCAAAGCAAAAGTTTGAAGAATTCAAGACAAGTGCGAAATTTATAGAAAACCGTGAGGAAGTTGCGGTACATAGTTTCCTGGATTGAAGTCTTGGAAATCGTAAGCAAGGTGGCAACCAGATGAGTTTCTCCAAAGCAGAATGTTAAATCAAATGAATTTTTACACACAATTGGTGTCAATTTGCTTCAAATTCAGCTAGTACAAAGATTGTGAATCAAGCAAGTTAAAGATTTTGAAATTAATGGTGGTCATTTCATTGTGTTTTTATTACGCCGTATTAATCATGAAGGTTCCCATGTGTGCAAAGCGGAAAGGAAAATGAAGCCAGTAAGGCAGCACACATCACCACCTAGGAAATTTGAAAGAAATGATACGTGCGCATTGAGGTGTGTGAATTTAATGTAGAATATTGTGATCATGTTTAAGTCTCATCATGACATTTTTTATCCATTAATGTGGTGTAGCGTTGTCAAATTGGAATTGCTAGTCGAGTATTTAGTATTTGTCATAAAATTTGATTGGAAGGGTGGTAACTAATGGTTCTAAATTTAGATTTAAATTTGGTGATTAAATTGTTTATTGCTAAATTTTAATTTATGCATATCTTCTAACATATAGTGAGTTGTGGTTAGCTAGGATTTGACATAAAAGTGGTAAAGTTTAGCCAGGAATAAACACCAATAGGGAATTATTCAATGAATTTTTGGGAAGTAGTGAAACGATGTAGGGATTTGCATTGAACGAAAAATCAAAAGGTAACCTTTTCTACCACTGTAATCCCCAACCTAATACTAGGCTTCATTGCTTTCAAGTTGAAGTGATCTATCAATGAAATATCAAAAGAGATATACAAAAAAAAAATCAACTCTTTAGGCTATCCAAATATCTCTATCGGGGCTATAGATGCCTATTTGGTAGTAGAGCTATGTTTGGGGGAATTACAAAGCTAACCTTGTCGGGGCTATGGATGTTTGACTGGCAGCAAGGTTCTATCCCTAATTGGCTTTGGAGGATTACCAAATTCAGTAGTTCAATGTTAATGAATTGATTTTTTTCACTGAGTTCCAAAAACTGGAATTAATCAAAGCACACACAGATATTTCTAAATGAATTTTACTATTTTTATGTCAGAATCTAGGTAAAGGTAAAGAGTTATTGTTTTAAAATATGCATAAATTTTAATTTACGACTAGTGAATTAATCTCAAGTTTTGGTTTAAATTTGGTTTTATTGATTGCAAGTTGTTGTGTGGTCTCACAACACACCCCAAGACTGTAAGACTTGGGGACCCCAAGTGAAAACTAACACTTATGGAAGGTACTAGCTAGTTGAAAAGGTCACCAGAAGTGAAAAGCAAAGAGAAATCTTTTTGAAAGAGTACTTCGTAATTCAAGTGTTTCGGGTACCGAGTATCGGGAACCGGGAATGTTAGAAATGCAAAAGGTAATGTAAAGGTAAAGCAAAATGGTCTGGTTTGAGAGTCAAGGTACGATGATGATGGAAGTTTCAGTAAAACTAAAGTTTGGGAAAATCATGGGTAAAGCTAAATACTGGGCACCAAGTAACAATCCAAAGCAAAGTTTTAAAATTTAAGGTTATCTAAGAAGTCTGATAGTCCGGTAACCTAGTATAAAGGGATAATTATGCAAGAATACGGTATTTTCTTGAAAGTGTGTTATTTATGATGGATTTATATGATAATGAATTAATGATGGTTTTATTTATATGAGATTTTATAAATGTTTTTTTTAAGGGATTTAATAGGTGGAATTTGTGATTGCAAGAGAAGTAGATTGTGATGAAGAGTTCGAGTATGGACGGTCAGAAAAAATAAAGTTGTAGGTAGATCCAATGGTGTTACCAGGTTCAACAATACACTTTGGGAGATCATGCAGGAATAAGTTTGTTACACAAGGACACCGAATACGAGGAAACCGAGACTCTGGATTTTAAGCATGCAATGAAGAAGTGTATTCATTCTGGGGATTACTCATTCCTGGAATGTTCAAATCGAGATTGGACCTTAATGTAGGAACAATAATTCCACCTGACCATTCTATATGTATGGGAATTTCCTACATTCTATTTGGCGGATTTGTTTGGTTCCAAGAAGGAACCCTGATAACAAGAAGATGAAAAACCTAAAGGACTTCAACGTGTAGATGGAGGTTGACCTTCGTTGTTGTTTGCAATTCTCTAGTCCCCACATTCCACGTTCCTTGATGTGATTTGTCCCTTGGATTTCCTCTCATGCCTTTGCCTTATCCTACTTGTTTCTTACTTCTATAAAAGGCTAGGGGATACTTCTTTTTAAGTTAAGTTCAGAATTTATGGATGTTGGAAGAGCCATAACTTCTCTAAGTTTTGTTCTTTTTTCCTGTTTTATGAATCATTCTAGACTAAAAACTTGTGCACATAGAACTTAATCAATATCAAAGCCAATTTGATAGCTACCTATCTCATGTATTTTTGTAGTTGGTTTTGTTAGTTCAGCTGAACAGGACTATGTGTTGCACCATTTAAGGGTGCATACAAAACCTACTCGGTGTCCAAACTAAACCCCCTTCTTTAAAAGCTCGCATCATTTTATGTTTAGTTGTGAAATAATCTGGGTGAAGTATAAATCGGTTTGCCTTGATTTGATTAAATCTTGGGGCATGCGTAGAGAATAAACAGGAGATATTTTATTTTTCAATATTTTTGATGCTTTATTTTAGATTAGATGTTTAAATTTCAGAAAATGTTTCAAAAAATAGATGAATTAATGGAAATTTATTAAAAATATTTCGTTTCTATGAATTTGTTGAATGCTTAAAGCTAAATGTACTTAAGTAATAGCAAAAATTATTGATATTCATGAAATATTATTGCAAATCTAAATTGATTTCATGAGATTATTTTATGATCAAACCGAAAACCTTGTATATAATGCTTATGATTCTTAATGAAACTAGAGATAATTGTAGGCCCCTTGAGATTAACAGCAATATCACATCATACCCTGAAGTGAACCTAGTATGGTCAAGACCTGACTACCAAAGCCTTGGGATTAAACTAAGTCAACCTTTTCCTATTACACGGACACCTTAGGTTGCCTTGGTTCAGTCTTTCAAGATAGGTCCTTCGCGGTTTTCTAGTGAGGATTTTATCTACACTATTGTTGGGAGTGACATTATCGTCAACACATATGATCAAATTTTATTGGTCTTGTTTTGATATGTTTGTGTTAGACACATCCTTGGTAGTACATCATTTGATAGTTTTAGGAACAAAACCCATAAATCAAAAGCTTCATAAAATACATCCACAAATAGCACTTTTGGTTAAGGTGGAACTACAAAAACTCCTAGATGTTGGCTTCATTTGATCGATTGATTGTCTTGAGTGGGTTGTCACGTCCCCTGAAATTGTAGCATTGAGGTATAAAGCATCAAAAACAAGATAAACAAAATACACATTAAAAAACATTAACCATTTAATATTATTATCATAATTATAAATAATTTTTTAATTACCAAAATATAAATACTAAATATTATAATCATTATAATATATTAACGTGAAATACATGATATATCAATATAAAAGATGGAAATAAAATAATAATGTATTGGCAATTTATTGCTATTATACTTTAATGATTAAAATACAAAATATCAAAATACAAATAAATAAACATCAAAAAATAAAATAATAGATATTATTCTATTTGACTAAATAAACAACTAATGAACATAAGCTACATAAATAAATCTAATAAATATAAACTAAACATAAAATATAAAATATAAACTAAAATAAACAAATAACAACTATGAAATACCTATAAAAGCCTATTCATGAATCGGCTCCTAAACACATTAGCGGTTACTAATGCAAACATAAGGCACAACCAAAAGTAGTGATTATAAAGTGAGATGTTGCAATCAAAAAGGCATCGGTCAAAGCCTTTCCAAAGGCAACGATCAAGTAGGAGGGGCACATCCTTAGAAGAGGATGTAACTTCTCACACCGTGGAAAATATTTAAGGGGAGAGGTCTTCAAACAAAAGGATATAGACGAGGGATGGAATATGAATAAGAAATTAAGGAAATGTGAATAAGAGAGGAGAGATAATAACCAACAACAATACTGGATATTAATGTTGATCACAAGTTATATCTAGTATAGTAATGATCACAGTTTTTACTTAATATAGAAATGATCATAGTAGTGTAGTGATGGTTCCAAGTTATAGTCAATAGATGTGCTTATTATTATTTATCTCCATTTATCACATGTTCATATATATATATATATATATACACTGCTAATATGCATATCTGTAATTAGTCATTTGCTTATATTATTTTGTTCATGTTCCACCATAGTGTGAAAGAAGGATTATAGAGGGAATGCTACAAAGGGGTCTCTACTAGGTATGCCACCTAGGAGGGGACAATGAGAGCCCGTGAAGGGCCAAGGGGGTACTTTCCTTTGGGGTCAAAGGGTATTGCCTTTGGGTCTAGATTGATCACCAGAGTAACCATTGTAATCCTACCCTCCCACCATGGTGCAACAAGCAGGGAGGATCACTTATGGTAAATGGAATAAGGATGATGACAAGGGAATTAAGAGTCTTACTAGGTCATCTCATATGAATGGCATGTGCCACATAAGGCCTAGGGGATCCCCCTCATATGCATGGCATGTGCCACATGAGGAGGAAGAGACTGAGATATCCTATCAACATCCTCTTCCATGTTCCCCATAATTGATCAAACCCAAGGTAGGTTAGTGATTATGTTATTTAGTTCATTATGAAGTTGCTAATGTTAACTATGTTATTCAATGTAGAATTACTCATGCCTAATTTCGATGTTCAATGTGGAGAACTAATATTCTTCTTATTAGGCTATTTTAGTGATGGATCTCTAACTCGTTTACAGGGACTAAATCAATTCAGGGTATTCCCTAGGGCCCATTGCTTGAAAAATTAATAACTTAGAATAGATTTGGTATAACTCCTATTAGGGACATTATATGGGTGTTGAATCTTCTACCAGTTTCTAAGCCCATCAAGGGCATAAGGATCTGCATAGACTTCAAGGATCTTAACAAGGCTTGTCCAAAGGATGCTTTTCCCTTAGCAAACATAGACATCATAGTGGATCTAATAGCAGGAAACAAAATGCTCTCCCTCATGGATGGATTTTTGGGATATAACCAAATTAAAATAGCTCAAGAAGACCAGCACAAGATAAATTTCACTTGTCCATGGGAAACTTATTGTTGTAATGTCATGCCATTTGGGATTAAAAATATTGGAGCCACCTATCAGAGAGTGATGACCGCTATCTTTCATGATATGTTTCACGTCACCATGGAGGATTATGTAGATGATCTTCTAGAAAAATTCAGAACAATACAAGGTCACTTGGATGGCTTGGCATGCATATTTTACAGATTGAAACAATATAAAGTATGTCTCAATCCGAAGAAATGTGTTTTTCAGTGTCACATCAAGGATACTAGTAGGGTACATTGTATCCCGAAGAGGCATAGAAGTGGATCTTGCTAAGGTTAAGGCCATCATGGAAATGTCTTTTCCAAAGAGCTTGAAAAATTGTGTAGTCTTCAAGGAAAACTTCAATCAATATAAAGATTCATAGCTTAGCTAGTCGATAAATGTCATCCTTTTACGCATCTACTTCATTAAGATGACACCTTTAAATGGGATGAGAAGTGTTAGTAAGATTTTCAAAAAATAAAGGATTTTTTGGCATCACCTCCTATTTTGATGCCTCCTATACCATACAAACCAATGATCATTTACATATTAGCTACTTTAGCAATTCTAGGCACTCTATCAACACAATATGATGAGATTGGTAAGGAAAGAGAGGTATACTACATTAGTCATTCGTTGGTGGGCTATGGACTAAACTACACACCAATTGAGTGGGCTTGTTTAGTTGTTGTCTTTGCATCACAAAATCTTATACATTGCATGTTTAACCAAAAAATTAAGCTCATCTCTAAAGTAGATCCGTTGAATATCTTTTTTCAAAGGTAGCCCTAATCAATTGAATGGAGAGATGGGTCATGATCCTTAGCAAATTTGACATAGAGTTGTTGACATAAAAGCTATAAAAGGATAAGTGATAGTAGATCAGTTGATCAAAGCACCTATTGATGACCACCATCCTTTGATATCAAAATTTTTGGATGAGGGAATCCTTGTAGCAACTCAAAGAAATCAATGAAAATTGTACTTTGACGGATCTCACACCCGACACAGATCAAGAGCCGACATTCTCTTTGTTAAACCTCAAGGAGATTGTATACCCAAATCATACAAGATATCATTTCCTTGTACCAATAACATAGTAGGGTATGAACCATTGATCACAAGACTAAGAATGGTAATTGAATGGAAAATCAAGGAATTACAAGTCTACGACAACTCACAGCTAGTAATGAGACAAGTCAATGATGAATACCAAACAAAGGACATAAATTGCTTCCTTATAAAAGCATGGTAATAGTTTCAAGCAATATTTCCTAGTCATCCACTTTGAACAAATACCAAGGATCAATAAAAAATTTGTTTATGCCATGGCTACTATTGGGTCTCTTCTCGATATGCCTCAAAATAGTCATAAATGTGAGTTTCTTGTGGAGTAGCTTCTTATACCTGCATTTGATGTCCCAGAATTTGAACTCATATGTGAAGTTGTTGCTCCTTACTCACCTTGGTACCAAGATATCTATGCTTATCTTCAACATGGAACTATACCTCTTAACCTCACTAACAACCAAAAGAAAGCTTTTATCTGACGAACCTCATGTTTTACTATCCTTGGAAATACTTTATACTGAAAAAGTCTTGATAGAACATTGCTTAGATGTCTTAACCTTGAAGAGGCATTAACCACCTTGCAGGAAGTAAACGAAGGTATTTGTGGGTCGCATTATAGCAAACCTAACCTAGTCAACAAGCTACTAAGGACTAGATACTATTGGCCTACGATGGAACATGAAGCTAATCAGTTTGTTAATAAATGTCTTCAATGTTAGCAACATAGTGATCTTATTCATGCCCCAACACAAGAGTTACATTCAATCACTACACCATGGCCCTTCTCACAATGGGGAATTGACCTCATAGGCAAGATATCCCCAATCTCATCTAACGACCATAAATTCATTATAATCGCCATTGAGTACTTCATGAAGTGGATAAAATCCATACCCTTAACCTACATCACAAGCAAACAAATAGCTAAGTTCATCCTAAACTATTTGATTTATTGTTATGGAATTACCACAAACTATAATCATTGATAATAGAGTACTTTTCAAGAATCAAGATAACTAATATCTTTGTGCTAAATTCCATATCCAACATCACTTTTCCACCCCTTATTACCCCTAGGGAGATGGTCAAGCAAAAGCATATAATAAAACCATCCTCAAGATACTCAAAAATATAGTTAATGATGTCAGTCATGACTAGAACCTCCAACTAAATCCATCCTTGTGGGCTTATTGAACAAGCATCCGAACACCCATTAGCACTACCCTATTATAAGCCCTAGTCTATGGAATTAAAGCCATCTTGCCTATTGAGGTCAAGATTCCTTCTTTGAGAGTCTCTTTACAAAATATTTTCAACAATGAAGAATATTGTATCTAGACTAAAAGAGCTTGAGTTGTTGGATGAAAGAAATTTGAGCGCTCTTAACCATCGTCAAGCATACCAAAACAATCTTAGACACAGCTACAACAAAAAGATCAAGAATAGGAGCTTCCAAGTGGGTGACCTAGTCCTAGAGAAAGATTCAACTCAATCAAGAGGGTAAAGGAAAATTTGAACCAAATTGGTTGGGACCCTTTGTGATCACCACAAACAATAGCTTGGGAGCGTATCAGTTGACTACCCTAAAGGAGAACCTTTAGTGGAACCTATCAATAGTATCCATCTCAAAAAGTTATATACCTATCCTATTGGAATATCTGGGTAAAAAAATTTAAAAATATCAAAAAATATCAAATAGTAAAGAGAAATAAATCATCCTTTAAGTGAAAACCACTTCGGTGGCAATTCTAGGACAAATACCGTAGTGAAAATTTGGTAAATAGGTGTCATATTTGAATAAGCTCCACCTCATCATCTATCAAAGCTTCTTTTCCACCCATCCATCCCATTCATCCTTTATAGAAACCACTTTTTCATCCATTCCATCCATCTACTTCATAATAAACATGCATCCAACCATGGCTTGATCACTTGTTAAGTGGGTAATCTTCATCAGTACACCATAATTATCTTCCATCTTCATCATTCCATCTATCCATATTAAATGTAATCCTACTCCTAATTGGGGGCATCTTCCTAAACATGGTAGTCAGATTCGATCCTTGTTCCTCTCTTGAGTCTCAAATAATCCAAAAAAATCCCAAAAGCATCCAAATATTTTAAAAATCCAAAAAAAAATGTAAAAACTTTAAAAATTCCAAAATTAACCTCAAATAACCTTCAAAAACACAAAAAACATTAAAAAAACTCCAAAAAATGCCATCACCGTCACCGCCCATCCATAGTAAACTATCCATCTGTAATAAAATTATTGCCACCATCGCCTTTGACAAAGCAATCAAAACAAGCAAGCTCTTGAAATCTAGAATGTTCATTGCAAAGAATCATGAAGACTTGATCATTATCAAATAAAAGAATGTCTTAAGTATCAACATCAACATCCTAGCATATGCCTTAAAAAATATATTATTCCTATAATAAGCATCATCAATGACTAAAATCTCTAAACAAACATCTTTGGCAAGTAATATGACAACTTTGTTCCTTTTTTTGAATTTTTCTTTTAATTTATCCTTGTAAATAAAAAATATAGTATTAGTAACAATAATTGAATTTGAGCAAAGAATCCAAAAACAAGGGATAGAACCCACTTACCAATGAGATCAAGTCACTTAAACAAATGAATACAAACAAGGATTAGATCAATCAAAACAAACGAATTCAAAAGCTTGAAACAACCTTACTAATCCCATTGTTGAGTAACTTTAGTTGAAATATATGTTGAACTGCTTCAACTCAAAGCCTCTATGATATTCTATAAAAGCTTCAATATGTGATGACCTAGATGCTATGATAAATTCTCAATTGCTCAAGAATCAAATGAACATGGATTTTCTATTAAAATTCTAGGTAATGAATGATAAGAATGAAGGGTGATTTTATAGATTTTCGGAAATTAAATCAAAGATTTGGATTAAGATGTTTTGATTTGAGATCAAAGGTTGAGAATTAATGAGAGAAATTGATTGTCCAGTTAATTGACTACAATTGGTTGCATGTTCCAGTTAACCTATTGCATGAGATATTGATTGAAGTGTTAAGAGAAGTGATTGATCAGAAGAGTAGTCAGTCAATATTAGTTGACTGAGAGAGAGTGTCAGCTAAGATTTGAGGAAATCATGTATGATATAATTAATTACATAATTAATTAATTATTGGAGGAATGTGCAAGATAAGATTGATTAATAAATAAAATGTTTATTTATTAATGGATGATGCTTGAGTTAAGATAGGAGAATTAAATAATTAATGTAATTACTTAATTTAGAAGAAGTGTGAATGTGGAGGATTAAGATTTAATTAATAAATAAATGTTTATTTATTAATAGAGAAGATAAAGATGGATTAAATTAGATAAATTAAATAATTGAAATAATTACTTAATTTAGAGGATGATGCATGAATAATTAAATAATTAAGGTAGTTACCTAATTATAGAGAGAAAAGGATAATGAATAACTAAATAATTAAAACAATCATTTAATTATAGAAGTGAATGGTAAATAATTAAACAAATAATAATAATTTATTTAATTAGAAGAATAAAGAATAATTAGTGACATAATTTAAAATAAATAAAATTTATTTAATTATGTGGAAAATAATTTAGAGTGTGAGTTAACTAGTTGTATGAGAAGTGAAGTGAAAGAAAGTGTAAGAAAATAAATTTAGATTTGCATGAGATGAATGTGCAAGTGCCATAAATAAATAAAATGTTTTATTTATTTATGATGAATGGATAATGTTGAGAGAAGAGGGATAATTAAATAATTAAAGTAATTACTTAATTTAGGAAGAGTGAATGTGTAGAATTAAATAATTAAAGCAATTATTTAACTCATCAAGAGGAATAAAGAATTAAAGATATAATTAAATAAATAGAATTTATTTAATTAATCAAGAAGAATAAAGTATTAAGATATAATTAAATAAATAGGATTTATTTATTTAATCAAGAAGATTAATTGAATTAAAGATATAATTAAATAAATGTGGGTAGTAGGGCGAGCGCCCCTCCAGGTTGTCGGAGGGGATGTGGGATTATAAGCCACGGTGACTGGTTTGCAGGGAATGGGGGATGTTGATAGTTGGCCATCATGGCAAGAAGTTGATAGGAGTGGTCTTGCCAAAGGAGTACGAGTGTTATTGGGGGTTGTATTGATGCTAATTTTGAAACATAGCTATACCATATTTTTTCAAAGGGATTTACTCCCCACGACATGGATTTGGCACATTTGGAGGCACTCCATTTTTGGTGGGTGACAACAACTTAGTAATTGCCACTAGTACTTATGATGGTTGGTAGGTCTGGACAAGGTTTATTTTCATTTCTATTTCTCTCTAGCTACGACTGGTGTTTATCTTCCTTTCATCTGGTGTGCTCTGGGTGTGAGCAACGATGGCAAAGTGTTCGAGGTTTGTGATTGAAGTCTCAATGGATGGGTTAGCAAGATTTGGAGCAGACACTCTAATTTCCCTGCAATCGTCGACACGACAAACCTCTTTCAGGGAAATCACGGATCAACAATTGAAGAGGATTTTTCTCAATAATAATCCTCTGGTCGTGGCTACTAAAATGATACTAGGTTCTAGGCATTTGGAGAATAAAGAGTTTGGAAGGTATAATTTGCATGTTTCATCACTTTTTTGGCTTCCCTCCTGGATAACAAGGTTTCCAAGGCTGAGGAAAAATTGTTGCTTGAGAAGATGTTCAGAAAATATTTGGTAGAGGGGGTTGATGAGGTTTTGTGTGTAGTGGTAGAAGGCAAAGGTATCCCAAGACCCTGTAATTTGGAGATCCTTCGATGTTTGGACAAAGTTCTGAAGCTCTATCTGTTTCTTTTGGATTTGCGCGGTCCGACCCTCATGAGGCATAGGATGATAGCAGCAGTGGCGGTGGAGTATTTGAAGAAGTTTTTCGAGTTGATGGTGGTCGATGGTGTTGAATGGGAAAAATACTTTGAGGCCTTTGCAAGGGCCAACCATTTTATGTAAGTCTAGTTCTAGGTAGTTTTTTTTGGATCTAAGGTGGGTTTTGTTTTTTGTCTTCAAAGATGTATGGATGGTTCCTGTAAGCGGTTGGCTCTTTTACGGGCATGATGGTTAACCCAGGTTTAGTCGGGGGAGTGGTTGGTATGGATGGGTTGGTTGTCTCCTTCTTAGCTGCCTTAGTTGGCTGGTGTTTTGGTATGGTGGCTCTGTGTTTAGTTGGTTGCTAATATTTACCTACGTTGCAAACGGTTGTAGACTTTTACTTTTAATATTAATAAAATACTAAACTTGTGTATAAAAAAAAAGATATAATTAAATAAATAGGATTTATTTATTTAACCAAGAAGAATAAAGAATTAAAGATATAATTAAATATGATTTATTTATTTAATTAAGAAAATTAATTTAAATGAATTAATTAAGTAACATAAAGTCATTTAATTAATAGTGGAAATATAATTTTAGACAACAATTAAATAATTGAACATTATTTAATCATTAGGAAAAGATGAATAATAGTGTTAAAATGCTAGTTCGCAGCTAGGACAATTTTAGATATCTACAATCTTATTGTCATATTTTGATGATCTCTTAAGGATGTCTAAAAAATGATTTATAGAGAAAGGAATGGGGCACGGTCATTAATTTCGTATGTTTTTTATTATGGAACAAACAGGTTTTAGAGGGATCCTGAAACCCTTAACAATAAGATAGCGTAAGATAAAACATTAACGGAGCACAGACAAAAATAGGATATTGCCCACAAAGAAGAACATACAAGATAACCAGGGCAGAAAAACCAAAAAAACTGACAAAAAGCCACAAAACAACTAGCCTCTATGCTAGGTTCTGAAGGATCTATGCCGCTTCCTGCTCCAGGCTGTTCATGTTGAGTGCAAACTTCTTGATTTCCTGGATGTTGACTAAAGCTTGGTCTTCCTTCCTTTTCAAATTTGCTTTGGTCCTGTTACTCGGCCCCCCACTATCCGGCTGCCCTTTCTCATTGTCCAAATCAAGAAACACGGCAATCTTTACTTGATGGGATTTTTCCAGGTTTTCCACCATGGTATTCATGGTCTGTGTAGTGTATTTTAAAATCTTATGGTTCATAATCAACACTTTGTGGAGAGAAATTTTAATGTTCCTCAACTACTCCTTCATATCCGCCTACTTGCCATCATGATTGCATTTGAAATCCTGTAATTCCTCCACCGTTTTCTTGAGGCACTCAACCATATACTTCTTCTCATATTTCGTCCATAAATCAGTGGCTCGACCACTTCCACTGCCTTTGTTATTGTCTTCATTAGCTTTCTTCAGTTTACTATTCATAGCTCTTTGATTTAACTTAATTTCCTTAATTTCAAAGAACACCCATCTCATAAGCCTAAAGTTATCCACTGCCCCATTACGGGCAATCGCAAGCACATCAGTGGGAAATTCTCGTTCCTCCTTAAAATAATGATCCCTTGCCTTGAGGTCCATAAGGAAGCGAGGTCTCTCTTCTCTATTAGTTGCAGGATGGCTAGAATACTCAAACAACAACTCTGACTGTGACTCCTCTTCATTCACATCATAGGAGGGGTCCTTTGACACTTTTCTCTTTCCCTTTTTCAGAGGAGAATCCCTAGATTTTCCTTTGTCCTTTTCATCAACCCTAACCTTAGGCGATGGTGTCTGGTGAGGCAGAGCTGGCATGGCTTTGAAATGATCATAAATTAGGACAAGCAGTCCTTCATGAAGAATAGAATACCTGATGGGGTTCTGTCTATGGTTTTTCAGACTGGTATTCAGAGAAGATGCAAGATAAAAAGGAAAAGAAATCCTGACCTGGTGCCTGAAATGATTCAGCAGGATGAAATGATACCCAAAGACTCTGGTATAACGGCCATCCAAAGTAGCATACTCCATCAGCACATTCAAAACCCTACTCCAATGCGAAACAATTATGTTTGTGTCATAGTAGCTTCTGGAAGTCCTTCGTAACTCCTCCCTCTCACCATCTGACTTGGGAAACTTGTTGACTACTTCATCAGATTGTTTCCTGTCCCTATAGAATTTAATACCCTCCATCGAGAGGCCAGTAGCCTCAACAATCAGTTGTTCATTGATAACTACATGTTTGCCAAATAGGTTTATCTCACCATCTTTCCAATCTTTCTCAAAAACCCTAGTAACCTCTGGGTCCCAGCCATGGAGCTTTTCAATAAAAACAGTAATGCCACCATTCTCCAACTTCTTCCAAAGCTTTGGATTGCTCTTCAGTTGTGCACTGCTTATCAGCTCCACTTTGCGACTTTCACCACCCATCATATCACCAGCAGTAATAGAATAGTCCAGAACCCTGTAGAAACAGGCTCCTAAAACGCACAAAAAGTGTGTGAAAATAATCACATGCAACCGGGGGATGAAGTAATTACTCCTCGGCCAACTCAGATTAATCATTAAAATGCAGTCCTGAGACTACAGGGGAGGACACTCAGCCATCATTCAATGGAATGGGAAATTACACCTTCTCGTGAGTACGGTCATACATCAGCAGGACTTTAACATCAGCCTCCAACTCATCCTGCCCCTGCTACATCACCTTTTTTCGGAGCTTTGACACCTTTGTTGGCGAAGAAATCCACCACCGTATTTATTTCCCGATAGGCATGCGTAATATAAATTTTCTCAAAGGTATTAATAATTTCCTTAGAGAGATCTATCCAATTTTCTATAGACCATGAAGGTTTTTGACGACCCTTTAGACATTGGATAATATTATTCTAATCCCCTTCAATCCACACATGTTTATACTTCAATTGGCTAGCCAGCTTCAAGGTCTGGAAAACACCAGAGGCTTCAGCCACATGGTTGGTCTGAGTGCCTAAAGGAACCGCAACAGTTGCAATAAAAACACCATTCTCATCCCTTATCACTCCTCCACTCTCGGTAGGCCTAGGATTTCCCTTGGTCACACCATCAAAGTTGATTTTGACCTAACCAGGGGGAGGAAGACTCCAGAATATGCCATCTCTAGGATCCTTGATGATTTTCAACATATTGAACATATCCACATTAATCTTCCAGGATCCCACAATTCTACAATCACACTCCTGCATACTGACCTCACCTTTACCTTTAAACTTGTTGTTAAGCAGATTAAAATTTTCAACCACAACTCTAGTAATCTTACCAAAGACCACTTCCTCCGAGAGAGAAACATCCCTGAAGATTTTGTTATTGCGTTCTTTCCAGATACCCCAGGCAAGGTGAGGAAAGATATAGTTCCAGAGCAGATTCAGGGCCCAATTCTTTGAGGGGGCCTTCCATTGGTTATAAAAATCCATAATAGTTCTAGGAAAAACCCAGCTAAGATCCCACATTCGTAGAATCCTACACCATATGGCATGAGAAAACTAACAAAGAAGAAACAGATGTGAAGAGGTCTCAGCCTCAGCACAACGCAAATAACACCTATTAGGAAAAGAGAACCCCCTCTTATAAAGATTATCATTGGTCAACTGCTTATTCTGAAGAAGGATCCAGAAAAAAAAATTTAACTTTCAGAGTAAGGTTGTGCACCCACACCTTATCCCAAACAGGGATATCAATGCAAGAGTAACAAGAACCCACAGTAGAAGAGACAGAGTAGGTACCAGAGGACGATAGCTTCTAGATCAAAGTGTCCTCCCTCCCTTGAGAGCTGATCCTAATCGAGTTAAGAAGAGCTTGCAGAGGTTGAAGATCCTGACTAATAGAAGAGATCTCAACCCACTGATCATTCCTCCAATAATCCCCAACCAACCAGCCAAACCTGGACTTGCAGTCCTCCATATAAATACTATAGATCAGATTATTGCAAAGACACTCCTTGCCAATCCACTTATCTTCCTAGAACCGAATTTTCTTTCCATCACCCACCTTCCAAAAAGCTTCTTTTCCAGCCAGGTCTCTAGCTTTAATGGTATTATTCCAAAGAGAAGAACCGGAGGGAAGGTTCTGAGAATTGAGAAAATATTGAAAGGAGTCAACCTCGCTCAAGTATTTACTACGCCAAATGGAATTCCATTCATGAATATCCGCAAAATTTCTCCAAACCTGCTTAGCCAGGAGTGCTTTATTAAACACTCTGATATTTCTCAAACCAAGGCCTCCATACTTCCTGGGTCTACACACTCTCTCCCAAGCCACCAACAGAATCCTCTTCTTCTCATCAACCCCCGACCAGAGGAACCATTTCTAGATCTTTTCAATAATATCAACAAACTTAGTCGGGATCTTGAATAGACTAAGGGTGTAAATTGGCAGATTCTGAAGAGAAGCCTTAAGTAACAAAACTTTTCTAGCTTGACTCAAAAGGGCCCCTTTCCAACCAGCTAATTTCCTGTTAAACCTATCAACTAGAGAAATCCAAAAAGAGTCTGGAGATTTAGACCCTAAAGGAAGGCCCAAGTAAGTTGAAGGAAGGGAATTAACCCCACAGCCCAGGATGTTTGCAATCTTCCTCTGTCTGTGCTCAGGGGTATTGAAAAAAAAGAGGGAACTTTTGACCCTATTAATATTTTTCCTTGAGCCCTCCTCATAAAGAACAAGACAACTCTTTAAAGCTCGGGCTTCACCAATAGTAGCACTTCCCATAAGCATAGTATCGTATGTTGTGTTTGTTCGATATTCATGTAATATGACCATGGTGAATACTTGCCTTGTGTGTGTGGAAGTCATTTTAGGAAACATAAAGTAGTCCTTGCATGTTAGGTTCTTCATACCTCTCTGTGCATTGGTCCAACAAGCTTTGAACTTCTAATCCACACACTCATAACAAGGTTTTTGTATGTCTAGTATAAAAAAGAATACTCCTTTTGTTTGTAGAGTCAAAGTCCAAGCAATAGGTACAAAGTTTCCCTTGTTCTTCATACCTTGGTACATCACATCTATTTTCTATATTAATGATTGCTATGATGAAATTACTTAGTATACCCACAAGAAAAAACGTACTCATCAAAAAAATTCAACATCATCAAATCATCATTCATATCCACATTCATAATAAATGGATTTTCAACAAATCAGACCAAAATCATCTATTCTTCTACCACCTAATCTTTATCCATCCATTCTTCTTACTAGCATTTCTATCCTAGTATCATGACACACCAAAAATATCAATCATATCTTGCATCCATAATATCAATCTCATTCATCCCGCATCCATCACATCATTAGTGTCATGTGCATCCTACATCCATTAAATCATTAGACATGCATCCATCGATCATATATCATACAAATCATATATCCATCATGTGCATCATCAAAATATCAAAAAATACAAAAAAAAACATATCAACATATCATGATAGCATATCATCACATCTTGCATCAATACATCATTAGTATAGTCATCATCACATCATATCATACATCATCATCACCAATAACCATCCATACATCAATACATCCATAACCAAAGCATATATCCTAGACATCATAAGAAATCATAAATATCACACATAGTATTATAGAATTCATATACATCATAGCCACATCAAAAATTATATCATCTCATATAATCATCAAAAATAAAAGTGTCATGATACATAATCATCTCATCAAGTGTGTGATACAATTTATACATGAAAAAAATATGTACATGGGGCTCAAAAGATAATTAATGTATATACATCTACATAAAAAATTTATACATCAATATGTAGATAGAGATACCTTGAGCTCCCATGCTCCTCTCTAGCAAGAGGTTGAGGAGGCAATGGAACCACGATCTGTTGTTACTGCTCACCATGCCTTGGAGACCCATGTTGCTGGTCTCTCTATCCTAGCATTTTCTAAGAGGGATGGCCCACCAAACCACCCTCTAATCTACTGGATCTTGCCACTATACTGCTCCGTGCTAAAAATATAGGTTGTCTATGTTCTCTAGGAATAATTTCCTAGTACAAAGTCCTATAATATGTATCCTCTTGGATAAGAGACCATGTGTCCTAAAGGTACTATGCCATGGTGATCACATACCCCTAACCAATCTCAAGATGAGTCCTATGTGCTTGCTCTATGTCTCTCTTAGTTATAAGTTGAGCTATCTATGCCTCCACCTGCTGATGGTGGGTAACCTCATCATCCCTCTCAGATCTAGCCTAATATCTCTCCAAAGCATGCTAATCCCTATCTGCGAGGGTCTGCTCTCTCTTAGTTGTCATCTGTATAAGCTAAGTTATGGCACTATCTTGCTCTAACCTGTATCCATCTCGCTCATAGTGAGCTTGATCTCTCTCAAATAAAACCAAAGCTAAACTGACATCTAGGTCATGGCCATCAACTTCCCTCACCTCATGCTATTGAGGGGGTACCAGTGGATGGTCTTGTAATGGTAGTTGTTGTTGTGGAGGTTGTTGCTAGGAAGCCTATTGTACTACATGTTGCTCTTTATCACCATGGGCCTTAACCTCTACCCTTTGCCTCATCCTGTGAGCCCGACCAAGCTCTCCCTCTCTCCTCCTCTAGGAATCTACTGTTCCAAGCCCACCATCAAGATGTCTGAATCTTAGTGATCGCCTCTAAACCCACCAGGTTTCATAATCTTGTGTAGTTCCCACATCCTTTGGCCCTCTACCCATCCCCATTCCTAGGGAGCCAGCTATGCAAAAACTACTAATGTTGTATGTGGAACTATCATGCCACCTGACTCGCCTATCTCTCTAATGGTCCTCACAAAAATAGCATGATACTCATCAATAGGTACAACCCGTCTCTCTCAAAACTACTTGAGCACCCTGTCTAGCAAGTATCTCTCTATGATGTGGGTGGTGCATTTGATAAGCCATTGTGTTTGTTGACAACAGGCAAGATGTAGATGGTTGTTAGTCCATGCCTCACAGTGCAATCATGGCCTCCATACAAATTCAGTCATATCATTGAATACTCCCCTCCAATAGTGAAACTCTCCAATCCTCCTCTATGTGAGCATTAGGGCATATCTATACACATAAGGATCACCTACCTCTCTCTAACTCTCTGATCATTCAAGTCACTAGTACGCGCTCCCACACCCATATTTGGAGAAAAGTTGCACCTATAGATAGGTTGGTATCATATCTATGGCACACCTAATGCATATCATGATACAAGTGTGTGAGGATAAAAGGTCCCCACATGTATGTGATCTCCTTTGTGACCATCCCATCATTCACATATCACCATCCAATAGAAAATCCTCATGATCTGCAGTCAGGCATGATAGGTCCCATAATCAATCTAGCTAGAGTCACCATGATCTTGTGACACTCTCCATAGTATGGTCTCAGGTCTAGCCATCCATCTACAATATTCAACTCATCATTTTCAAGCAATCTCTTTAGGGATGTTGTTCCTCGATCCATGTCATAGATAACATGCACACTCTCAATCGGTACTCTAAGGATGTGTCATACATCCTCCAGTGTGATGATGTACTCTCTTGTCAGGAGGTGGAAAGTAGCAAAATTCAATCACCATCACTCCACGAGTGCAGTCATCATGGCCCTGTGTGCCTGAGTCTTAGGCATATATGCAATATAGTATAGACTGACTAATGAAAGAAAATCAACCTCAACCTCACCTAATAAAAAATCCATTCGATCCAAAATCTGAGGCCTCCACTCCAAGGAGTAGATAAGGTGAAGTACCACCTACATGCATAGAGCCCCCGACATCAATTCACTAAAATTTTGATAAAAATCCATACTTTGTTGATTAAATAAACAAACATGTCGCTTTTTGCAAACATGACATTTCATGACAGTCATATGCAACTTGTTTTTCAAATGCATCAATCCCCCAAAAGTAACCACAAATGCATTTACGAATACATCACTTTATTCATGCTAATGTAATGCAAATGTGATACATTATCATAAATATGACACGATATGACAAAAGCATCGATTTGCTATTGCAGACGCGCCATATCGGGTTACAAAGGCATCCATCCGTAGATCAACATGTTTGTTTTCCTAACTTTGGCTATGACTTTTAACATCTAAAACTACGTGCAAGCAAAATTTAACTTGGTACGTATTGGGGGAGCACTCCCGTTGGCCTCTGGAACTGTTGAACCCTATCTGCGTGATGTGCTACACAAGATACGAGCACCATATCAAGAAGGTGTATGTGCAAACTGGATGATCATAGCTTTGAAATCCTATAACTCAAAGTGTACAAATGAGGTAATTTGAGCCCAAATGCATATATATGATCCCCAAAACCTAGGGTTTCACCCTCGACCGCCCTATTATCTCATTTTTCAAGGTTCGCTATCAATCCTAGTCAACTTCTAAAACCCTTAGGACCTAATTTTTCATCTTCTTCTCACCAGAACCAGACTTGAAGTCTTGTCATGAGCTCGACCTAAAAATTATTATTGTATGGATGACCTCTCAAGGGGATAGCCTAGCATCCTATTATCCTTCCATCATCCATTGGTGGTGCAGGAGCACCCAAGCCCTTCAAGGAACACTTTAGGGGTCAGGAGTTTGCAGGGGTTAGGAGAACCTGTCAAGCAAATCAAAACATCAACTATGACCTTTTAAAGCCTATAATGGCATTTGGAAAGGATAAATGTGTTAAGAGAGTCAACTGTCCTAGGGGTCCTGATAAGGACCCTAGGACCAAAATGCTATGTAATTGGAATTATCATGTTATAGGGCTTTAAATAGGAATATAATGCTTTAGTTAGGTCAAATAAGGTTGGATATTGATGATCCAATAGGTTTTAGGTTGTGGAGTTCAATAAATTTCAAGTTTGTAAATTCAAATTTTTGAATTTCAACTTTAGGCGCGTAAATGAGTTTTGTGAGTTTTAATCACTTTGATGTAACTTAATCAACCCAAAATGGTTTGGGAAGTTGGGGATAGGATATACAAAGCCAAAATGATCATTTGTACGCAGGTTGGGCATTTGGAGCAAGTACAGTACGGACTGTTCTCAGAAAATTCAATAAAATTTATGTTTCTTGCATTTTTTCTGTGTTTTCTTGATGAAATACTAATTCCTATTGAAGGTATAAGCAGTTGGATGTTTTAGGAGTTTGTATTTGTTTGTTTTAACACCATTGAATTCTCTAAAGACAATAATAATCAATTTCTTTGCATTCTACAACTGACTGTCCTCAAGGTGGTGTGGATTTGCATTGGTTTTGAGAGGTTTTATGGATGATTGATCCATTTCATGGAGTATTATGACTGAAAACCTATGAAATGGATCACATTTAACATGTACCATGATAAACTAACAAAGTAGTGTGTAGGGAAGAGGAAAACTAATGTGTGCACAGTGATTTAGCAAAGCAAAAGGCATGAAGATGGACCCTAGGGTATAGCAGTGAAGGATCTGCCTTAACAAGTGATATATTTTTGAGTTGTAATAGTTGAAAAATGTTGAATTAATGGTGAAAAGTCTAAAATTGGGATCTGGAAGTGTTTGGAAGGCCTAGAACCAAGAAGCCCTAGTTTTGAGCCAATTTAACGAGGGTTTTGTGTTTGAGCGTGTTAGGAGTGTCATAGAAGACTAAAAGTTTGAAAATCCTTGGTTTGGGGATGTTTGAAGAGACTGCTGGAATTTTCATGGTCAGGGGTTGAATTTAAAGAGGGGTTGCTTTGGAAAAGAGGGCTAATTAGGCCTAGTTTTTGAGGAAATAACAGATTTTGGTTGGTGAGTTTTGAAACAAGTGCCATCAGGAATTTGATATGTTTTTTGTCATCATAAAACACAACTGAATCAATCACTCGATTAGATGTTCCTTTGGGAAGATTGAGAGCAAAGTCTAAAATCCTTCGCTAGAGGCCTAATTGGGCTAGAAGGCTACTTAAGGTGCAAAAAGTAGGTTTTTGTTTGAGACAGAGGTTTGGGGCTTTGTGAAAGTTCAAGACAAGTTTACTTAAGTCTCTTAAGGGTGTTCCAAGGGTTTGGGTCCATAAAGAGAGCATACAAGTGATTAGTGCATCATTAAGCCTGGTCTCCATTAGGGTGTTTGGAAGGGGGTTATAAATTGTATCACTTTAATCCTTGAAATCTTTGTGTTCCTTCAAAGTCCCAGACCCTCTGCATCAATTGGGGCACAATGGGGCATCAAGAAAAAATTTAAAATTTTCTTGGAGCAGTGATTGTCTTTGAAACAATGTAACAAGTACATTATGTCAAAGAGGGGCAAAATGTAGACATACAAAAAATTCTGAACATATCACACATCCACTAACACTGCATTTTTTGGAATTTCCATCACTAATCTTGTATTTTCATCATTTTCCTCATTTTCATCACTTTCTCATCATTTTCATCATTAATCTCTCATTTAACATCATTTTTCATCATTTTCACCTTATTTCTTCTACTAATTAAATAATATTAAATTATTTAATTAATTCATCACTTTTCGCTAATTTCCCCTATTACCCTTAATTAAATATTTTTTTAATTATTTAATTAGAAAAATCTAAATTTATTCTATATCCCATAGTTAAATAATTTTTAATTATTTAATTATCTAATTTTTTTCCCTTCCTGCTTGCACATGGAATATTCTTTTTAAAAAAGGAATTTTCTCATCTTACATAATTAGATAATTTTGAATTATTTAATTGATCTAATTTCCTTCTCTAAAGCATATTCCTTTGGAATATTCTTTTTAAAAAATATCCTAACCAAATTCAAGTCTCTCATTCATCCTCAACCCTCCATTTTTTATTATCTCATCTCCACCATTGATTTCAAAATATCTCAACCAATTTCCTAAAATTGAGGAGATATTTTGAGTTCTAATTAATCCTAGCCCTTGATCTTCCAAGATTCAATCTGAGCCATCCATCTCAAGATCAAATCTCCACCCTTGATTTGATTTTTGAAAATCTATAAAATAATGCATTTCCCTCCATTTTTAATCACCTAGAATCATTGTAGAGCATTCATGTCATTGTGATCATTCATTTTGAGCATTCATCATATCACCATCTTGTCATTTTGATCATTTTCTAGGCCATTTGAAGCTTTTGCAACCATGGGAGCTAAGATTTGAGCAATCCAACACATCAACACAATTCAAAATGAAATTATAAGTTCGTACAATTTGAATTATGGTTTTGAATTTTTAATTCCATGATAATTGTGATTTTCAATTTGTATGCATTCAATTTCATTTGTTAGTGGGTTTTGATCTATCTTTTTTATGTGGGTATTTGATAATTCTAACCCTAATTGTGCTAATTCTGCTTTTATTTGATTTTCCACATAATCCATTACACATTTTTACACGCTTGATGGGACCCATTTCCCTAATATAATGTTTTATGTTGAGTTTTGATGACCTATAGGTTATAATGACATGATTATCAAATTATAATGACACATTTGTCCTTGATTTGACACGTTTGTCACGTTTCGATGTGTTTGCAAGAATTGTAATGACACGTTTGTTTGTGGATTGGTGTGTTTGTTTTCTAAGACTTTTGCTTCTTTCTATGCAGGTTACAACGATATGTTTGGATGGTTATTGGCACATTTTTCTCAGCTCTTCTCATCTATAGGAATTACAGTGACACATTTGTTTGTAGATCGACATGTTTGTGGTAAATTGATGCATTTGACTATTCATTTTTGCTTCTATTTCTGTAGAATCTTTTTTCTATTTTTGAGCTTTATGATTTCATCTAACACTAACATGGGCTTGTCTAGTTCATGATTTTGATGATTTTGAGCTAACCTATCTATGCAACACTTGGTAATCATTGGGAGAAGGCTTATTTTGAAATTACTAACAAGTTTTGTGTAGGGTTTTGTTTGTAGAAGACCAATATTTTGACACTATTAAAAAAATTGTGGAGGGGTATTTGCTTTATCTTTTCCAATATTAAAATTAACCTCACATTCTGACTTGGTGCTTTAAAATGAACCTTTTTTGTTATGTTTGGTAGGCTAGGGGTGTGTATGCTCCCTCCTTTCACTTCATGCAATCTTGGAGATCAAAAAAACCTCTAGTTTTCATTTTTTTTTACCGAAGGAGTTGTCTATGTATGTTCTCCCCTTATGGCTAGTGTGATCTTGGGTGATAAAAAATAGCAACACTATTCCTTCCTTTTTATTTTCAGTAGGAGGCCTACCTAGGGATTTCATCACCCTAGGGTTTTACCTCAACCACATTTTCGGGCAAGGTATATAAAGGGGGGAGAATGAAATTTATACCCCAAGGTGTGGCTAGCATTTTTTGAAGTTGAGCTACAAGATCCTTGGTCCATCAAGACTTGCTTTGGTGATGAGAGCAGGAGAGACCCTCCCAATCTCAAGCTATTATAAATAGGCTCGCTATTCATCAACCCCCCACTATGAACCTTATGATTTAGAATCCTTTAAGACCTTTGAATGCCAGTCTATAGTGGTGCAACGTACAATATCATATGTGTAAAGTTACTCACTATGTGTTGTCCCTTATTGAGGTGATCGTTATTCCTTGCTAGGTCCTTGTCCTTTCAAGGTGAGGGGTGTAAAGGTGGTGCATGACCTTCATACCCTAGTCACCCATTCATTGGATGGTATAGCTTCAGTGGGTGGGCCCACTGTAGATTGACACACCTTTTACTACTAGTTAAGTTGTGCTTGTCTGTCATGTTTTCAATTGTGCTATACTTGTGATACCACTAGCAAGCTTTGTGGAAGAAAGCTTACAAAATTTCTTAATTACCTTGGTTTCAGTCTTGATTTCATGTCTGTTGTTTGTATCACTTACCAAGAAAACATAACTTACATGTTTATTAATCAAACCTATCATAGAAACCAACATTTGTCTGTCATAGTCCACCACTTTTGTAAATCTTATCACCTTTATTTACATATTGCCACTTCTATCCCAACATATTGACGCCTTTTTTTTACATATTGTCACTTCTATCCAACAAATTGACTCCTTTGTCTTGCATATCAATTCCTTTGCACATCCTGTCATGTTTGTCTAAAACCTTGATTTTTCAAATCTAATCTATGGAGTGACGCATTTGAACATCTTACTGCTTTTGACTGCTACACTTTGCTGCATTTGCTAGCATCTTGCCACTTTTGTCAGCATTTCAACGTGTTTGTTTGAGGGCAGCGTAGAGCTTTTGCATAATTCATTGGATTTTATTTTTTACTCAATTCTTCTTAAACCTACAAATTTTTAAGGATAAAACTTTCACATGTTGTCCTAGAACTAGAGGTGTCTGACATAGTAGACCTTACAGTCGTGCACAATCCTTTTCATCGTCAAAACGTGATATCATTTTTCATCTTGGGTTTCTTAGGTGTAGACACCTAAAAATGTCTTGAGCATATCATACATCCTGATTTCGCTTATTAACACCATTTCTCGCATAATTCACCTAATTCCTCTGTTTGATTAAACAATGTCAAATTATTTAGTTAATTTTACTTTATTCTCCTATTAATTGAATAATTAAGGTTATTTGGTTAATTCATCATAATTCATAATTTTCTCCCCTTTTCATTAAATAATGCAATGTTGTTTAATTAAATACCATTCATCCTCTTTGATTAAATAATTCCTAATTGTTACCTATCAAAAAAATAATTTCTAATTGTTTAATTAAAGTTCCTAATTCTTCCAACTTGCACAATTAAATGATTTTCATGAATTGTTTAATTAGCTAATTTTCCTCCAACCCTCCAACTTGCACAAAGAATATTTCGATGGAATTATCCCTTTTCAAATTTAAATTCTTCCCTCCAACTCAAAATATCTCCAACATGCTGAATGAAGGAGCATCGGCTTCGGGAGCATACCAAAAAGTAGGACCCTTGACGGTCCCTGTTAAATTTTCTTGTCTGGGTCTAAGTTTTTGTAAGTTTTTTGGAGAAACTTATCAAGTTATATTGGGGAGTTTTTGTTGTTGGGTAGTAATGTAGGTCTATGTATGAAGACTCTCGGTGGTAGGGAAAACAATAAAAAATGTAGTAGTCATGGTGGCTTGTGGTGGTTTTTTTGGCATGTTTATATGCTTTAGTCTCTATATTGTTGGTATTTTTTGGAAGGTATTGAACTGGAAATGTATGTACTTTTTATTTTCAAGCAATAAAATATCTTGTGTTACCGACCCAAAAAAAAAATCCAACATGATTCCTAAAATTAAGGGATGTTGTTGAGTCTCTCATGGATTATGAACCCTTGATCTAATCCTTGATCCATGCCTCATGGATTATCAACCACTTGATCAATCCTTGATCCACACTCACCTACTTAATCTTCTCTCATCCCTTGATCCTCTAATTTGATCCTGAACATTGATTAATATCTCAAGAATCTATATATACCAAGCCTATTCTCATATTCATTCATTCACAATCTGCATAACAAAGTCACTTTCTAGGATTTCACACTCAAATCTTGAGCATTCTAGAGCATTTCTTGTGAATCAAACCTCATCAAGCATCTTTAATCAAGCTTTTTCACAATGGATAATGCATAAAATTGAGAAATCCACATCCATCTTATAATTATGCATCAATCCACAATGGGATTGAGAGGTTTGCATACTAGTTTAGGTTCAAATTGCTTTGAATTGTATTTAATGCTTTTGAATTGAGTCTTTCTAGTGTTATGTAATTGAATTTCATTGAGAGTATGCCTTTGATTGATCGTTATCTTGTAGGTTCTTTGATTTGATGTTTTAAGATCCTAATTGCTTTGATTTCATTATTATTTGATCAATTAAGCCAACATACTTACATTTGGGCATGTTCGATGGGACCCACGTCCCTATCTAATTAATTTTTCTCGACCTTTGTCAAATTTTTAGGTTCTGGGAGTAGTACAACACCTTTGTTAAAGGTCGACACTTTTGTTAAAGGTCTACGCTTCTATCACCTAATAGTTCAATGCTCCAGTGCAAAGTTTCACACTTTTATTTGTATCTTGGGGCACTTTTGTTAGCATTTCCACACTTTTGTTAGCATCTAGGTGCCTTTGTCAGCATCAAGGCACCTTTGTAATAACTCCATGCTTTTGTACCAACAGTAGAAAGGTGCCTTTGGATCAATGGGGCACCTTTGTCTTTTTTTCCCCGCTTTTTTCATTTCAATAGTTTTGCCCTTCTATTTGACAGTGCAATCCTTTGTCAGGTCTAATAGTGGTCTAATTTGTAGGGTTTTATATGATTTTGATTTCTAATCCTTAGCTAACCCTAACATCTTCCTATTTATTGATTTCACCTAACCAATTTGTAGCATGTGGTACTTGGAAAAGTGTTTATCAGTGCTTATTTTGAAGAGCTAATCTAGGACTCATCTTTCAAATTTAGTGCATTAAAATGAATCCAATTTTACTTTTAGTGCTCTAAAATTGAACAATACAATCTTCATTTTTTAATTTGGTGCTTAAAATTGAACAAGACAACTTTCGCACTTCATTTTTTAGCTTAAAATTGAACAAAATTGCATTTTACTTTGGTGCACTAAAAAGAACCACACATAAATGAATCCTTGGTGCCTTTAAAATTAACAAGTGTGTGCTTTGTCTTTGTGCTTGGTAGGTTAGAAGTATGTATCCTCTCCCCCCGTGCCTTGTGCGAACTTGGGTTAATAGAAATACTTCTAACTTGCATTTTTGTTATCATTCTTGCCGAACGAGTTGTCTATCTATCCTCTCCCCTTGCGCTACGTGTGATCTTGGGTGATTAGAACATAGCAACATGAATACTTCCTTTATTTTTAGGAGGCCTACCTAAGGATTTCATCACCTTAGGGTTTGAAATCAAGTGTATTTTTGGCGTGCTATATAAACTTTATGAGAGCGAAAGTTGAAGTTCAATCTACGTGCGTAAGTGCTAGGCACTCCTATGTGGTCTCAGGTGATTCTAGACACAAGGAGATGACATTTTAATATCGTGCTTATGTAGCCAACGGTGTTCATAGAGTTCTACCGACTATGAACCAATTGTATTAGAATCCTAAGACCAATCAAACATCTTTCTAGAGTAGTGCATCCCGATAGCTGAGAAGTTACCATGTTTGGTCCTTAGTTGAGGCGATAAGGTGTCTTGTTAGGATCTAATCCTCTCAAGGTGAGGAGTGTCAAGGTGGTATATGACCTTGACATACCCTACTTACCCATTCCTTGGATTTAGATTAACATGCAAGTGTGGTGAGCCTACTATAGTTAGACAACCTTGTAATACTACTAATATAGGTTGTGCTTTATGGTGTATATTCTTGTGAAGACCTTGTGAAACTCATCAGTGTGGCCTTGTGGAAGAAGGACACACACAAAATTTCCAAACACCCAATTGAGTCAATTACACGTTGTTTACTATGCTTTATAACATTGAAAATTTGCAAGCACCTAGGTCAATTTGCACATCAAAGATCATCTAATAGACTAACACCTTTGTCTAGGCAGTGCGACACCTTTGTGCAAGCTAAATTCTTTTATTTTTATTAAAATGATGCTTTTGTTTGCATATCGACACCTTTGCACATCTCGGCATGTTTGTTAGGAAAAACAAACAT
This sequence comes from Sequoia sempervirens, assembly GCA_007258455.2. Lineage (NCBI taxonomy): Eukaryota > Viridiplantae > Streptophyta > Pinopsida > Cupressales > Cupressaceae > Sequoia > Sequoia sempervirens. The sequence continues at coordinate 27,287 of VDFB02253134.1, read as the reverse complement.
CTATAGAGAAAAACCTGTGTTCAAATAGTTTGAAGCTTCTATTTAACATTGGTGCCTTTGTAGATACTATGATGTTTTTATAGTAAACAATCAAACAATCCATTTCAAACAAAACAAAGAAAATGTTGTTTACTATCATTTTTGGCTTGCTAAAATACTTCCTAGGTTGTCATTGGATCAAACATCAAACATAAAACCATCAAAACATTCTATTTCAAATAGCATTTTGACATAAATCATTTAGATTTAGATCTTTATCTTACCACCTAGTTTGGCCTCACACTTGAAAACAATCTCTTTTCAAGCATTTGGTTGAGTTAGTAAACATCATTTTGGGAAAACTTACTTTGGAATCATAATTCTACTTCCAAATTTTGTAAGTTCATCATCATCCTCAAACACACCTAAAGATCTAGCTTAAACTTTGTCAAAATTGAAAATTTTGTATCCTTCATCCATTCACACAATCATTCAACATTGGTCCTAAAACTATCAAAGTGACATTATTAGTAAATCTTGAGACAACCAAAAACATTTCAATAAGGTCATTTGCATCTAAACATATCCTGGGGTTGACACATTCCCTCATCATTCAAACATTGATCCTAGGTCACTTAGGTGTCTTTGCAAATTCAATCTTAAAACTAGCAAAAAATATCAATGTCAATCAATTATCCAAATTCACTTCCATATAGTCCATACACAAGGCCATCATATCCTACTAGGTTTAATGACATAAAAATTATGGCTATCCCTAATCAAAATTTGGAACATCTTGTCACATGGTAGATTTTAATCAATATTAAAACTTACAAGTCTATTAACCAAATAATCAAAGCACGAGCCTTCCCCAACACAAAATTATTTCACCAAGTTAATACATACCAAACATGAATGTCCCAAACACAAACATATCAAATCCACGCATGGTGAACTATGGGATGGATCCATTCACACCTCAACAAAACATCATTCAAAAAACATCTCAATATCCACATCAACATCTTCAACATCAACAAAACAAGCCTTACAATTCAATAATACGACCAAATGTGAATATACTCCTTTAGGGGAGCCAATTAAGTTGGTGTTAAACAAGCTAGTTCATGCTAATCTTATTAGTCTTCTAAAGTCATCTAATTATGAACCTACCTTCAAATTCTCATGGTGCGATGACAAGGCTTATTATGAATACCATAGAACAAAAGGTCATGACACATCAAACTGTATAAAACTAAAAAGACTCATACAAGACCTCATTGATCAAGGAGAGATAACTATTGAGGATAACCTTCAAGATTAATCCACAAATGATCACATTGATGATGTCTCTACCACACACAATAAGAAAGTTGACATACATCAAGAATCTTTTTCAAAGCATGATCAGGATAGTCCACCAATGTCTAGTAATGATGCATTTCAAGACATATTAACATAATTTGACCTCATGGTGGCATGTATTGATCCAAATAGTCACATTGACGATGTTTCTACTTCACCCAATAAGAAGGTCAACATACATCACTAATATTTTCCAAAGCATGATCAACATCCTTCACTAGTGTCTAGAAATGGTCCATTTCAAGACATATTAAGATCATTTGACCTCATGGTTGTAAATATTGAAGAGATCCTTAATACAATACTTGATTCAAATCCCCTTGAGGATCAAGAAACCCTTAAACTGATGCTCATACCCAATGAAGAAAATTTCATCCAAGAGCTATCACCCACATGTCCACATTTTAAAGACATTCAAGAATCCTTTGAAAGTAATCCATTCTTTGAAATTGATCCATGTCAAGAACATAATCCAAAGTTTACTAAAGATAATTCTAAACTTAGTCAAGATCAAGAGTCCATATCTTCTCATGATCTAATGGGTCTCTTTAAATCCAATAGCAAAGATAAATCTAACATCAGTCAAGACCAAGAATCCATATCACTAAAATACTACAATGACTTAATGGGTATCTTCCATGCCATACAAAGTTTTCCAAAAGAATAACATATCCATACATAAAATATTAATACATCTACCCACAAGATACATGCTTCCATGATGCACGTAGATGATCTTCCAAAACAAGAGTTCCTACTCTCAAAATCATTACCAATGAACAAGAGTCTCCTACTCTTAATATCCTTACAATGATTAATGCATAACAAAACCCATAGAATTTCATAGTGATCATGAAGAAATTTGTTGCATTGACTATGATGAAGAACAATCATAATCTGACACATCTCAAACTCAGATCAAAGATATTGAGTATGAAGATATCCAACATTATCAAGGAAAAGTATTAGGCTTACAGGAACATGGTATCTTGGAATCAATATAGTTAATCAACAATCCTGAGCAGCAAGGTATTGATTATTCAACAATCGAAGAATCTAATCACGTTAGCGATACCTCCACAATACTGGGGGCAACTTTACCTAATGCAAACATTAATATGGGGAGCATAAAGAGTCCTTACGATGAAACCACTACCAAGACTTCAACCATCTATGTCATGAATCATCATCCTTGCATCTTTCCACCCATTAATTAGGACCAATAAAAAGAGGAAAATTTATATCGAAGAAAAGAGCAAGTCGTTAAAGCAAAAGAATCAAAAAATCAAAATAGACAAGAAGAATTCAAATGGATGCCAAAGAAAAATAAAAAAAATAATCCCAATCAAACTCCATTATTAAAATAAACTATGGGGAAAAATTAAAAAGGCAATTTCATCCATCAAAGATGTCCATCGGTGCAAAATAAAGCTTTGAGAGCGACCTACAAAGTATATCAAGTAGTTGGTCCCAATTTTGATCGAATCTCCATATCTACCTTTCTTTGATCATCATCCCAAGTTTGGAGAATCAAACATTTCAAACTATCAACCAATCCATCTACATCTCAGATTATCCATCACATTCCACCGTCCACTTCAACATTCATATCCAAATCTTGCATGGATTGTGTCTTGGCAGCAACTCTTTATGATAAGGACTCAAACAGAACTCTATCATGATGTGTGCATCTAGATAAGGTTAACTTTGGTATCAACAAAGATGACAAGCGCATCCAAGGGTTACATTCAAGTTCCCATATTTTGGTAAAGCAACTCCTCTAGACAAGATACCATTGGAATATCTTGACAACAACATCTACCTCAACACCACTACGTGGTTCAACATGATCTAAACCTTCAAAAAATTAGAAAAAATAAATAAATTAAAGAAAAAATAGTCAAGAGAAAAATCTTCGTCTAGTGAAAACCACTTTGGTGGTGCTTTGGGAAAGTACCATGATGAAAACTTGGAAAACAAGTGTCATGAATAGGATTGAGCATCTACATGCACCATTTCAAGTGGAAGCATATAATACCCTTCATAATAAATCCAGAATTCCCTCCATCCATAATAAATCTACCATCCATCCCATCCATCTTCATCCAAATTTGCAAAATTCTCTTGATCTTGACAAAAGTTTGACATACACTTTAACCATGCTTATGGTAAAATCTTGGCATGGTCTCTATCATTGATATTATTTTATCCCATGTGGTCCCATATCTTATATCCAAGTACTATCTTTATGGTCCTATCATAAGAAAATATTTTGCATCCTTCACACACTTACCTATTTGTTATCTTGATCTATGCATCTGCTCATGAAATATCAAACATTGCTAGACATTGGGGGCAGGTGCTTGCATATTTCTTTTGAATAAATCTTGATCCATGTCCTATATATCACAATGTGATATCGATATTAGTATCTAGGTATCATTTATAAAATCCTCAAAAATATTCATAAAACACCAAAATCCAAAAAACATCCAAAACATGTTCAAAATCCCAAAACATGTTCAAAAACCCATAACATCCAAATAAATTGAAATCTCCAAAGCATCTAGATAACTTAAAAAATCCAAAACAACCTCAAATATCTTCACGAAACCCAAAAAAACCTCATAACATTTGAAAACTCAAAACATTCAAAAAACCTCAAAATCCAAAATAGCCTCAAAACATTTCAAACAAATCAAAAATATTGAAATATTCCAACAAAAAAAATCACTTGTACCATCTTATTTCCACAAGCAATAAACTTCCAAACATAATAAAACATCAACACCTTCATCTTTGGCAAAACAAATAGAAACAAGTACAACAATTATCCAAAAAATCAAACTTCAATGCAAAATCAAAATCTTGATCATTATCAAACATGTCAGTTAAACATCATATCAATAACCTATAAAAAAACTATCAACCAATCCTCATCCAATGCATGTATTATGGATATATGTTTCCTACAATAGACATCATTTCAGATATCATCTAAAACAACACTTTCTAGCAAGAGAAATGATAATATTGACATTTTGTCATTTTGATCTTTTCTTATTATTTATCTTGTTCCATTCTGATGATCTCTCAAGGATATCTAAAATTAATTTAGAGAGAAAGGAATGGGGCATTGATCATTGCTTCCGTATGCTATGCTTGTTGGATATTCTTGTAATGTGACCTTGGTGAATACTTTCCTTGCGTGTGCAGAGATGGTCTCAAGTGAAAAAAATGGCTAGGACATATCAAGTTCTTTAGACCTTTTGTGTATTAGTCTTCTTACTTCAATGGATTCATTCTCTCACATGATCAAACAAGGTTTTTGTATGTCGGTTATAAAAAAGGATCCTCTTATCTGTTTGCAAAGTCAAATTCCATGCATTAGATACGTCACCCTGGTTCCTAATACCTTGGTGCATTGTGTCTATTTTCTATATAAAAAATAAGGATTGCTATGATGAAAAGTATTATTTAAAAGAAAAGGCGATGTCATATGTCCCATCTCATCACATATCCAATAAAATCTTGGAATAGTCATAGGTTTATTAGTATCTTGATCAATCTCCATACGATGGCAATCTATCTATCTCATTCCTCTACTTCTATCCATATAATTCTATCTAAACATTCTATTCTATCTCATTCTTCTACCTTTACTAACATTTCTATCCAAGTATCAAATCTACGTGATATGCATCAAAATATACAAGAGGCTATCCATAGACAATGAGTGTGTATACAACATAAAGTCTGTCTAAATTGAACATCTGAGCTTCCTAGGACTTATTTTCATATTCTTCTCAACATAACTCCTCTCATAATCTTATTGCGATCTCGACTTGAAAATCAAATTTTCTGCTCGATCTCTCGAGGGGGCAGCACACCAGCATTCCTTTGTCTATTGGGGGCACAATGGGGCATCGAAAATCAGAAATTTTTTAAAATTTGATTTGAGCAACATTAGTTCTTTGAAGCAACACAATAGGTACCTCGCTTCAAAGAGGGGCAAAATATAGACACTTAAAAATGCCCCGAGTATATCACACACCTTGATTTCGCTTATTAACACCATTTCTCACATAATTCACCTAATTCCTCTATTTGATTAAATAATGTCCATTTTTTTAGTTAAATTCACTTTATTCTCCTATTAATCAAATAATTAAGGTTATTTGGTTAATTCATCATAATTCATCATTTTCTCCCCTTTTGATTAAACAATGCAATGTTATTTAATTAAATGCCATTCATCCTCTTTGATTAAATAATTCCTAATTATTTAATTAAAGTTCCTAATTTTTCCAACTTGCACAATTAAATGATTTTCATGAATTGTTTAATTAGCTAATTTTCCTACAACCCTCCAACTTGCACAAAGAATATTCCCCATGAAATATTCCCTTTTCAAATTCAAATTCTTCCCTCCAACTCAAAATATCTCCAACATGATTCCTAAAAATAAGGGATGCTATTGAGTCTCTCATGGATTATGAACCCTTGATCTAATCCCTAATACATGCCTCATGGATTATCAACCACTTGATCAATCCTTGATCCACACTCACCTCCTTAATCATCTCTCATCACTTGATCCTCTAATTAATCCTGACCACTGATCAGTATATCAAGAATATAAAAATACCAAGCCTATTCTCATATCAATTTATTCACAACCTACATAGAAAAGTCACTCTCTGGATTTTATACTCAAATCTTGACCATTCTAGAGCATTTCTTGTGAATCAACCCTCATCAAGCATCTTCAATCAAGATTTTGCACAATGGATAATGCATAAAACTAAGCAATCCACATCCATATCATAATTATGCATCAATCCACAATGGGATTGAGAGGTTTGCATATTAGTTTAGGTTCAATTCCTTTGAATTGTATTTAATTATTTTGAATTGAGTCTTTCTAGTATTGTGTAATTGAATTTCATTGAGAGTATGCCTTTGATTGATCATTATCTTGTAGGTTATTTGATTTGATGTTTTAAGATCCTAATTTCTTTGATTTCATTGTTATTTGATCAATTAAGCTAACAAACTTACACTAGGAAACATTATCATTTTGGAAAAAATATCAACCAATCAACATACTTAAACAACATCAGTCTTGTCAAACCATCCTTAACATCCTTTTTCAAACATCAAACCAATCTTTGGACATCAACCCATTAATCAACCCACCACTTTATTAGGACCTCTTGTCAACATCTAACCTTATCTTGTGAGTTTTTTAACTTAGTGGAACTGTCTCCCCTCTAGGTTTACAAATCACCATCATCCCCCTTTACTTGTACTCATTAGTATAGTCTAAGTGAAGGCAACATCCAACCTTTTATCAATGTCTTGAGATATAGCATAATCCAATCAACTCAAACATCATCCTTTTTATTCAAAAGGTTAAGCACCCAATCCAATCAACCAAATTTCATCATCCTTTTTGTTTGAAAGGCTTAGCAACGTATACTTTGAATCCATTTTGAAATACAAACCATATCATATCACACCCCTATCATCTCAAATCTTTCATCCTCTACTTGGTCAATTATGATTTTATTCCTATCACTAGATCACAACACAAGAAAAACATGGAGGCAAATCCTAGTAGCTCTAGTGTCACCAACACCATGAATGTTGAAACCACAACCAAAATACTATGGGGAATTCCCCCTAACTTTGTTCCTCCTGGGTATACTACCCCACAACAACAACAAAACCAACCTCCCCAAGAACAAGATGGACATGTAGAAGAGATAGTCGATGAGGAATTTACCAAATACAATCTTTTAGAAATGACTCAAGATCCCACAATGCAAAAAGCAATTGATATGATCTAAACACTTATTTTCTTAAACTTGCACAATGTGGTGCTAAGCTACAAGCTGAATTTAATGTTGAAGTTCTTAAATATCCAACCCTTACCCATCTAGTTGAAGACACATTAGTCCAACAAATCTTTAAACCTATAAGACAACCAAAAATTCCAACTTTCCTTACATAACCAATGACACCAACAAATGATCCACCTTATGCAAAATAATTTGTCAATCTAGTGTATCAAAACCAACATCAAATGGAGCAAACAGTTGCAACATATCAAAACCAACCAAATCATAATGTCTTGCCATCAAAAAATCTACCACAACATTCCTTTTACCACACCACATCCAACTCATAATGTTTCAACTATAACATGGAGAAAAAATGTATCAAGGAACCTATATGAAACCTCTTTGTCACAAAACACACTTCAACAAGGTTCAAAACCCAATATGAAAAACATGTCAAACCTTCCTCCTAGAGAATCAAACTTCACACCAAGTCCATCACTACATGCTAGTATCCCATCACAACCACCACACACAACTTCACCCATCTACACCATTCTTAATCCAAACAATACACCTCAAAATCCACCTCAACAAAAACCTACCTATTAATACAAACAAACCAATCTACCACAATAACAATCTATGCCCTAAAATCCACCTCAACAACAACCTACCTATCAATACACATAAACAAATCCACCTCCACAATAACCTAACTATTAATACATACAAACTAATCCACCTCAACAAAAACTCATTCATTAAAAAATACACATTCAAACCCCTCACTTAACACTCCTCGAGACATCACACAACAATAATACATTCAACAACAATCTCTTAACTGAGACCAAAACCCATCATACAAAACTCAATATCAACAACATAATTTGAACTTTCAAAACCTCGATCCAAATACATGTCAATATCAATATGACATTCCATACACCCAAACTCCACAACATCAACACACTATCTCACAAAACATCAATCCTCAACATCAAAACATCAGTCCTCAACAACAACATATTATCCCTCAACATCCAAACATCAACCCTCAACAACATATTATCCCTCAAAATCCAATTGTTCCCCCTCAACACCAACACAACCCTCCACAAGGACTTAACACATACAACCTCTCACAAGGGTCAAACACATCCAACATCACTCAAGGTCTAGTGCAAAGTCAAAACCCATCTTATATTAATCCATCATCCCTCCTTAGGTATCAAAACTATAATCTACTTAATCCTCCTCAAAACATTTAAGGTGATGACTTGGCATTACAAATCCAAAATCTAAACCAAAAAATAGCAGACATACAACTTGGGAAAACTAAGAAGAGTCATTCATTGGAAGATATTTTCCCTTATCCATATGATTGAAGCATTTCCATGATCCCCTTCCTTAAAAACTTTCAAATTCCTAAATTTGACAAGTATAAAGGAAGAGCTGACCCTATTGAACACATACAAGAATTTTGTGTGTCTTGCATGGATGTGGCCTATAATGACACATACTTGATGATACTTTTCCCAAGGAGCCTTGGTGGGAAAGCTATAAAATAATTTTCTCATTTAGCTCCTAGAATAAAAAAAAATCAATGAACTCACAAAAAAAATTGTTAATCACTTCTCATACAACATAAAACAAGACATTACCATAATCAATTTGTACAAGGTAAAACAAAACCAAGGTGATTCTTTTACTTCTTTCTTGCAATAATAGCAATAGAAAGGAAGCAAGTGCAAGTGGCTCATTCCTAAAAAACTTGTTGACATCTTTATATAAAATCTAAACATTGACTTGGAATTCAGTTGATCGTGCTATGTCCTAACACATTTGATGTCATCATTGAAAAATACATAAAAATTGAAAAGGACCTTATCGCAAAAGGACTTATTAAGATATACAACAATAAAGATTAGTATTAGGGCTCAAATGATAAACCACATCTATGGACAAAGAACAAAAATATTACTAATGATGGAGTAGTGGATACTAATTTTATATGAAACATACAACCTCCATCAAACAATCCTTCAAAACATCAATCAAACAATCCACCAAGTAATCAACCGACCAATCAAAATCCAAATCCTCTAAGGGGACCACCAAGACCTACCAAAAATAACTTCAATCAAACAAGATGAAAGTACACTCCTTTGAGAGAATTGATAAAAACATTCTTGCATAAATTGATCTAAACAAACCTTATCAAACTACCCAAACTTCAAAACTATGAAGAACCACAATTGAAGCCCTCTTGGTACAATGATAATGACCATTGCGAATATCATAGAACTAAAGGACAAAAACCTCAAATTGCATGAAAATCAAAAATATCATACAAGATCTAATTGATAAGGGAGATTTTAACATTGAGCATCATCCTAGAACATCTGGTAACAATGACCTGGGAATCTATAGGATCCAATCCTCGACCATGATAAAGGAAAAGGATGGGATTACAATAAAGTCACATACTCCTATGATAATTTTAGAGAAGGGGGATTCGCTACTCATGAGTCTCTTTATTCTCAAGAGAATCCCAAGGGGCGAACTTCCCTAAACTACCTCAAGGAATAGAGCGAGAGTTCTAGAATTAGAAAGAGTAAATCATAGAGGTTTTTCGAACAAACCGATAGGCTCTCAGCCAAAGGAAAACAACACGGAATAAGGATGACAACGTGGTGCTCTGGAGTCCCATAGGTGTGTTGGTGTCTCGTACAAACCAAAAACCAAGTTTATCACAGAAAACAACAAAGTGACTACTAACAATTGAATTGCTAAGAACTTATAGAATGCAAGAAGGTAACATAATGTAATAGAATTGAAATGAAGTAAAGTACAAATGATAAATTTAAAGAGGATAAGAGATAGAAGGCACTTGCAACAACCCAAGTAATGAAGCCTCCAACTAGTAGATATCTTCAATACCTGCATATGTAAGATCAAGAGAAAATGTTGGGGCTATATAGGGGTTTGCCTCAGTCAAACCCCTATTTTGGTGTTCCCACCTCCATGGACATCCAAATAAATAGATAGAGATAATATGAATGAAATGAATGCAAGAGTAATAAAAGCAATCCCCGCTCAAGGCGAAGAAATCATATCATAGAGATGTGAAAAATCCCAAGATGCTCACAAGCACAAGGTAAGGGAGATATCAACTACAAGGCTTAAGGAATCTAACAAGAGCAAGGACAAAAGAGAAGACTGTGAGAGCCAAGAGAGCTGCAAAGAGCGTTGTAAGAGCTGTAAGAGCTTGAGAGTGCTTGAAGCTCCTGTAACAAGTAAGAGATGTGTGCAAGCAAGAGGCTAAAGAGGGAAAGGAGAGAATCCAAGAAGCTAGAAGCCCAAATGAATTGGAAACATAGCATTTAAAGGGAGGAGAGGAAGGAAACGAAGCTTCCCAAGTGGTTACAAGGCGTCCCGAGCCATTACCACCAACAAAGGTAAGTGACAAGTGGCAAACATGCTTGGAAATGATCGTTTGAATGTTAAAATGTTATAGGATGCTAGCACGACGCGCTAGTGTCCAAACACACCACACTACAAAATGACACAAATGGGAAAAGCACAAGGTTTAACGCAAAGCTGATGCGCAAGGGTAGCTACTGAAAAGGGATCTTGTGTTGGAATTATTGCCTCAATCTCACAGGCTGAAACCTCTGAGAAAGCATGGTTGCTGTGACATTCCTATTGTCTGGCCAATTGATAGTTTAATAACCTTGTGTTTTGCTCATGTCGCTGAGACATAGCTGATGTCTTGCCAAATGAAGTCTATCGCTGTGACCTAGATGTATTCGCTGTGACCTTTTGTCGAGTGGAGACCTCTAGCTGACAGAATGTTCTTATTGGGTGTTAGGGAGAGTCTTGGATGTTCGGTATGACTCATATCGATGAGGAATGTCTCACCAATCGCATATGGTCATCGGGGTAACACAAGGTCTCCGGAAGAAGTCTCAGCGATGAAGGAAGGTCACGCCGATGGGGATACAACTAAATTCATCGGAGTAGCTCAAGACAATCGATATGAAGTCTTGGCGACTTGGAGAGTCTCGCCGATAGTCTTTGGGATGACATGTTGTGTTCGCTGAGATGTCTTGGCGAAAGTCAAATGTCTTGCCGACTTGGTATGACATGTTCGCTTGGTGTAAGGTCTTGGCGAAAGACAAAAGTCTTTCCGACTGGTGATTGGGGTGCTCGGTATGACTTAGGACCTCGGTATGAAGTCCTGGCGAAAGCCATGAGTCTCGTCGACTGGTGGATGCTTCAGAACAACATGAAGACTCGGTGAGAGGTCTTGGCGAGAGAAGAATGTTTGGCCGACATAAGACTTCGGGGTAACTTGAAGGCATTAGTATGATGTCTTGGCGAAGAGTGATTGTCTTGCCGATGGGAATCCTGATGTCGGTATAATGTCTCAGCGAAAGCGATAAGTCTTGCTGACTGTTTGGTGCTTGGTATGACTTGAGAGGCTCGGTGTGAACTCCTGGCGAACTCGATTGTCCTATCGATGGGAATCCTGATGTCGGTATGACTCTTGGCGACTGCTCAGTGTTCGGTATGACTTGAAGGCTCGGTATGATGTCTTGGTGAAAGACGTTAGTCTTGCTGACTACACTTCAGAATGACCTTTGAACATCGGTATGAAGTCACATCGAATGGCGATTGTCTCACCGATGAGAATGCTGAGGTCGATGTGACTTGAAGACTTCGGTGTAATGTCTGGGCGAAGAGCGATAGTCTTGCCGACTGATGAACTCTTCAGAATACCTTGTGATCTTCGGTGTGAGGTCTTGGCGACATGGCGAAGTCTTAGCGATAGCTCTCTGGACTCGATGTAACCTCTTGCTGATAGGGATGACTCTTGGTGATATCGAATGCTGGTGGTGTTGGCATCGAGGAGAAACGGTTAGTGTCTCATCGACATGACAACACAGGTTGAGCGCCCTTGACCATTTGGATGACTGTCCTACGTGGTGTGACTTGGACGTATTATCTTCTATGCAAGTGGAAACATCTACGATGCTAAGCTGGATGATTCGACAGTTGTGATCCGACAGTTGGAAACAAACCGATTCACAGAGGCTGGAAGATGAGAACGAATGTATAAACGTATGCATTGGACGTTCTGAAATGTGAGTTGATAAGCCAAGGAGATGAAGAGCCGAGAGCTAGAGAGAGAGCGATAAAGAGAGAACCAAGTGGCTGGCCGAAAGGCCAAGGCCATGATGCTGGAATCTCTTCTGATCTCTCAGGGATAGTTTGCTACCAGTTGTATCTAGAATGAACAAGATGTAATCTCTGAAAAGGCTATGTGCCTGAAACTGTATTGTAACTTTCTGTTGCTGAATAATACAATGGCTCAAACTTTGGAGAGTGGGGTTTTTCACCCGAAAGGGTTTTCCCCATGTAAATCTTTGTGTTCTGTTTTTGTCTCATCTTTCATGTCTGTATTGGTTCTGTTAGAGAATCTGTTAATGCATGCTGTTGAATTTACATATGTTTTTCTCAGAAGGATTAATGTGGGAAATAAACTATGTTCATTTCCGCTTTAGGACATAGTAGTACGTGTCTTTGAGGCAACCTAATTGAAATTAAAGTTACCGAAGGCACTACTGTTTGTAGTTTCTATGAGATGTGCTCCATTGATTTCCTTACATCTTGAGCATCCTAAGAAGGGAAAAGGTTGATGCAAGAGCTAAAATGAACCTACAAAAATGCTAAGGAAGTGGACACTAAAGCAGATACAAGAATGCATGCGAAATTACAAGGGGTGCAATTTTATGACATCACATTTTTCCCCCACTTTAGCGGACATATGAATCTACACTAATATGCACGCTAAAGGAAATCTACTAAACATAAATAACATCATGATGCCAAAAGGATACTATAGAGGAAGCAGAAAAATCTTTGAACCAAGAAAGCGTGCTCCTAGGCTGAAGACCTAAAAAACAAATGCATTAGACAAGAAAGACCTACACAAGACAACAATGTTAGACATAAAAATCCATTACATCACGGGGTTAGAATATATAAAACACAGGCACACAGGCACACAACAGACTAAAGTATTTAAGTCAGCAAAGTAAAAGAGACCTCGATGTAGAAGGTTGTCTCAGTACTATGCGCCGTCCCCAAATTAAGAAATAACACATAGAGGAATTCTAAAACAAATAGAAGAATGTAAGGATTGATTGCTTCAAGAGAAGAATGCACCCAAAAGTTAGGGAAGCAACCAATATCAAAGAGAGAAAGAGCATATACTTAGGCTAAAGAAGATGCAAATCTTTGATCCGCTATACATAATTGAGAAGAAAGAGAATTTAGGAGAGAGATGGATAAGCTAGAAAAAATGAAAATTCCAAGAGAGATGGCTCCATAGGTCCTTGGACCTAAGGAGAGTTGAACAAATGTGTCATAGATCTGCAAACCTACGAAAGGTGAACAAAAGGCTCTGTAGGTACTCTCTCCTATAGAGTTGAACAAAGAGATCCTGTAGGATGAAAAGTGCTTTACAATTCCTCAAACTTTCCAAGAAGGCACCCCCAGGTACTCTCTCCTAAGGGAAGCCCGATGTAGGGGACTCTGTAGAGTTAGATTGGTCCTCACAAAAAAGATCGATGGAGTTAGGTTGCCCCCAAGCTAGACACAAAGATATAAGATAGGTCTAGTTAGGTTTCCCCCAAGCTAGACGCCATAGAATTCATTTGAGAGAAAAGCTTTCAAAGGGGGTCCCTTGGGAACCCTTCAAAAGAAAAGGTGGTGCACTCAAGGGATGCTTCATTTGAAAGACATAGAGAATAGATGGGGTCCTTAAGAATGATGCACATCTCTAGAACAAGTTATCACTGCCCCTAACATACAAGGGAGGAGAACCATGCAAGATACTTAGGACATACAGGATAGAGGTAGACCTCAGTATCACTTTTCATGCAAAGAAGAAGTAGGTGCATCATCAAATAGATGAGTGATGGTATCAGAATCATAAAGTTGTATTTTATCCTTCAAGGTCTTACATTCACTAGTGGAATGGCCAAGCACTTGATGGTATGCACAGAAAGAATGATTTTCTTTATCATGCTTATGAAATTTCTTACATGGAAGAGTAATCAAGCGGGCTTTTAGAAGCCTCAACAAAATGTGCTCTTGCTTAGATGAAGAATGAGGAGCATGAAGCAACCCTTTCTCTTGTGGAGAAAATTTTGACTACTCATAAGAAGAAGGAACAAAGACAACAGATAATGGCAGATGAATCAATCTGAGAGAACGTGGATGAGAAAAAATCACATTGCCATTTAACCGTGGTTTCAGTTTAGATTGTTCATTCAAGCAACCAAGCCCCAAATTACACTTACGAGGTGCACATTCTATAGGGACCTGAATGCCTTGTTCATTACACCCACAACCTTTAGGCCCATAGCCATATTTAGAGACAATCTTAAAGCCAAGGCCATAACGTGTTTGCAAATCTTGAGAAGGAGGAGGATCTTCATAGAGAGCATTGTTCCAACAATGGGGATCACACTCTTCTGTGGGATCACCATCATCCTTCTTGATAGGACTGCCAACATTAGCCTCTTTAACAAAAGTGCGATCATCTTCCTCAGAAGGAGGATGATCGGTATTACGGACATTACAACTATTGTTCACATTACCCCACAATGTAGAAGAATAATCATCTTTGATAATGGGTGTGAATGATGTTATCAAAAGGATTGAGTTGATTGGGTCAACTTTATATTCTCCAATGAAGGATTCTATAAAGTCTAAAGAACCCCAATCATCACCAAGACATGCATTCTTTTGAGAAGAAGGAGTAGACTTAGGATTCCTTGCTTTAGAATGACCTTCTTCAGGGACATCTCTATCAAGAGAATCCTTTATAATAGGCACTACTGGAGTAGATGTCAACACATGAGAAGACACTAAAGGGATAAGAGTAGGCACAACCAAAGCCTGACCGATGGCTGCCATCTCACATAGGTGCATAGCATCAAGGTCATCCTTGACTGTGACTACTCGATTATTACAAATGAACTTAATATATTTATGCAAGGTAGATGGAACTGCACCCATAGCATGAATCCACAGTCTACCAAGAAGAAGGTTATATGGTAATTTTTCTAACGTAACATATACAAGGGTAGGTATAGTAATGGGTCCCAACCTCAAAGGCAAGACTATCATGCCTAGGGCTTGTCGACCGACATTATCGAACCCACAAATGAAAATAGAAGCATTAAGAGAAGATGAATCAACATTAATTTTAGGCAATAGATTAATGCTACATAAATTGAGTGTTGAACCAACATCAATGAGAGTACGTCTAATGTTGATAGTATTAATATTAACTATAATCATTAAAGGATCTGCTTGTTTCTACCCATCCGGTGATGGAAGTTCTTGTGGATAGAACGTGATATTCCGTGAATCTGCATGAATATGAGCCATCAATGCATTAACATCTGTTAGCGTAGCAACGACAGGCAAGAGGATCTTTTGCAAGGATTCCTGAAGCATACCTTGGTAAAATAGAGTAGACTGAAGCAAGTCCGATAGTGAGATCTTGGTTAGAGTAACTTGAAGTTTCTCGACAAGATCATAATCACTAGGTGCTTTAGTTGTAGGTTTAGGAGCTTGAAGAAGGCTTGGTTGTTTATTCATTCTATTCTTATAAGTATGGGCTACCACTCTGTAAGAGGGAGGCATAAAAACATCAAGAGAATCACTATCAAATGAGACACTATCAATAGAAAAAATCCTTTTAGGAGAAGGACTAGCTGGAGTCAGATAAATGACTGGTCTCTTAGGCCTTTGAGGGGCAATAGAGACATAGATTACATTTACAAATTTATCACAACTAGTGGAATAATTATTCAAAGAAATATTCTCAACAATGATCCAGGGAGGATCAAATGTGGAAGGAGATTCATAATTTTCTAATGCATCATCTCTAAAGAAGGGTGTATTGGAACAAAGATGGGACTCATCATTCACAAATGCAATGTCTCTAGAAGAGAATGAATCAGGATAAAGGGTAGATTCATCATTCACAAATGCATCATCTCTAGAAGAGAGTGCATTGGAATGAAGAAAGGGTAGAGTAGTGTTAAGAAAAGTATCAATGATTTCATCCTCTTGCGCCAAAATATCCTTAGAAGAAATTTCAGGAGAGGGATCAACAAGGAATAATAAAAAAGGAGACAAGAACTCACTTTCACATGCTTGTAAGACAACTTCTTGAAGCTTCTTAACAAAGCTGGAAAGAGATAGAAGGAAGAAATATAGAAAATACATTTTAAAATAGAGATATAGACACGTCAGCCAATCCAGAGCAATCTAGGGGTGACAACTGAGAAAAACCAAAATTCTGATTTTTTGATTTTTTTGGTATTTTCTAGGTTTTAGTAATTTGCATTTTCAGAGGTCTTTGAAGCGGAATTTGGGGTTGAAACTTGCATCGATCCCTAAAATTTAATTTCCAAAGGCATTGTATTTTTGGGATTGAATTAGTCCTCTTGGAGACCTTTCCAACGGTGTAAACAGTTTTGAATTCTGAGCACCAAGTCAAAAGTCATGACCCCACCAAGTTGGGGTAAATAAATTCCTAGTTTCTTGTTTCATGTCGAGTTCACCAAAATGTAGAGAAAGGGGATTCACTACTCATGAGTCTCTTTATTCTCAAGAGAATACCAAGGGGTGAACTACCCTAAACTACCTCAAGGAACATAGCGAGAGTTCTAGAATAAAAAAGAGTAAATCACAGAGGTTTTTTGGACTGACTAACGAGCTCTCAGCCAAGGGATGACAACGCGAAATAAGGATGATAGCACAACACACTGGAGTCCCAGAGGCATGTTGGCATCTTGTATGAACCAGAAACCGAGTTCATCATAGAAAACAACAAAGTGACTATTAACAATCAGATTGCTAAGAACTTATAAAATACGAGAAGGTAACATAATGTAACATAATTGAAATGAAGTAAAGTACAAATGATAAAGTTAAAGAGGATAAGAGATAGAAAACTCTCACAAAAACCCAAGTAATAAAGCCTCCATCTAGTAGATATATTCAATACCTACGTATGTAAGATCAAGAGAAAATGTTGGAGTTGTATAGGGGTTTGCCTCAGTCAAACCCCCATTTTGGTGTTCTCACCTCCACAAACAACCAAATAGATAGATAGAGATAATAGGAATGAAATGAATGCAAGAGTGATAAAAGAAATCCTCGCTCAAGGAGGAGAACACGTATCACAGAGATGTGAAAAATCCCAGGATGCTCGCAAGCACAAGGTAAGGGAGATATCACCTGCAAGGCTTAAGGAAGCCAAAGAGAGCAAGGACGAAAGAGATGGTTGCAAGAGCCAAGAGAGCTACAAAGAGCACTGTAAGAGTTGTAAAAGCTTGAGAGTGCTTGAAGCTGCTATAACAAGTAAGATATATGTGCAAGCAAGAGGGTAAAGAGGGAAAGGAGAGAAGCCAAGAAGCCAAATAGAAGCTAGAAGCCCAAATGAATTGGAAACATAGCATTTAAAGGGAGGAGAGGAAGGAAAAGAAGCTTCCCAAGTGGTTACAAGGCATCCCGAGCTGATACCATCAACAAAGGTAAGTGACAAGTGGCAAACATGCTCATAAACAATCGTTTGAATGTTGAAACATCACAAGAGGCTAGTGTAGTGTGCAGACGTCTGCGCGACGTGCTAGTGTCTAGACACACCATGCTACAAAATGACACGAACGAGAAAAGCACAAGGTTTAACACAAAGTTGATGTGTAAGGGTATCTACTGAAAAGGGATCTTGAGCATCCTGAGAAGGGAAAAGGCTGATGCAGGGGCTAAAACGAGCCTACAAAAATGCTAAGGGAGTGGACACTAAAGAAGATACAAGAATGCATGCGAAATTGCAAGGGGTCCAATTTTATGACATTACAATAATGTATTGGGTGCTACTCATGAGGCAAACCATCACATCATATTCATAACTATAGTTGGTAAAAATCCTGAGTGCGGTGTTACTACATAACGAGGAAATGTTATAATCCAAGGAGCCCCACCATAATCCAAAGCTTTATTTAAACCTCCAAAAGATAAGTATAACCTTATTAACCATTTAAAAAAGACTCCAACACAAATCTCCATTCTCAAACTTCGCAAAATATCCCTCGCTCATAAAGAAGTTTTGGATAAAGCCCTCTTAGAGTCTTTTGTACCTATCGAGATTAACACTAAATAGTTTCAAGCCATGGTAGGACAAATTGGTTCTACCCATCATCTTGTATTCACCAAAAGAGATATTCTCATTCATAAATTCCAAAAACAAGCTCTATATCTAGAAGTTTACATCTATAAACATAAAATCAAGAGAGTATTGATAGATGGTGGCATGAGCTTTAACATTTGTATCTTGAAACTTATAAAATAGCTAGGATATTTTGATGAGGATAATGAAAAGTAGAAAAGTATAACCATCAAGGTGTATGATGATAACGAGAGAGATTCAAAAGATACCATTAGACTTCCCATTCAAGTAGGACCAACAATAGAAAAAACAACTTGTCAAGTCTTAGACCTTGAGTTACCATATAACCTTCTCTTGGGATGTCCCTAGATTCATGCAATGAAAGTTGTCCCTTTGACCTATTACCAATGCTTGAAATTTCCTTATAACGACAAAGAAGTTACCATTTATGGTGATCCAAAACCTTTCCACTATTGTAAGAACTTAGAAGAAAAATACCAAAAGATCTTTCAAGTTCCTAGCAATGACATATCTTCACACACATTTTTCTATATTTACCCATCATCCCTAGCCTCATCATCTACCTCAAATCCACTCAAACTTGAACCAAAGGTCGAAGCACTAGACAACGGTTGCAGGGAATATCACCTCAAACAGTCCTTTTGCATTGGAAAACATCTGCTATCTCCAAGAACATATGGAAAGCCACAAGAAATTGACAAATTTCATACGACTATCAAATTCAAACCTATAGTCTTCTCTAAATGGGGAGAGTTTAACAAGGAAGTCATAGATGGAGAAGATGTCTCTACTTGGTTATACAAGGAAGAAGAAGAATAACCACAACCCATCTCTTTTGATGACAACAATAAAGGTTTCTAGCTCATCATCGGATTCACAGGACAAGGTGGCCTTGGAATACATGAGCAAGGTATAAGATAACCCATTATCTTGGAAAAGTGAAAGAAATATCAAGGACTAGGATATGGTTCGTTGGATAATGTTACTATTAACACTATAAATATGTCTTGTGGGGAAGGTCCATCTTCTCCTATGGTTAAGACATTTGATGATGATGATTCCATCGAAGACTCGTTCATGTACATTAATGACCTATTTGAGAATGCTTTCATAAATACCATCACGACCCTTTCCTTTGACCAAGCATTGCAAAAACATGAACTTCAACTTGTTTATCCTCAATTGATTGGCTTGGACCAACAAGAAGCACTAGTTTTAGATATTCCAAAATGATGAAGCTATTGTTGAGTTTTTGGGACTAAGAGATGGGATGCCACCCAAAGATCATAAGATGGGCTTTGACATAGAACTTAGTGAAGAGATTGGGTCCTTAATTTGTAAAAGTAAAAAATATAAAAAATGAAAAAGAGATCCCCTAGTGAAAACCACAATGCACATGACATTATTGGATCACAAAAAAGTAAAATTAAAGGATGTATATGAGGGTAAAAACCTCTTTGAGGTGCTCAAAGATGAAGGATTCAATCTCCCAAGTATCGTTGAACACCAAGAGAGATCGAATAAAACCCTATGGTAGGTGTATTTCCTTAGATGTTATATTTTGATGTTGACCTACTATCCTTGGTGAGAAGTCACTTAAGTGACAACTTAAGCCATCATCGTCGTCATATTATCGGATCCATCTTCTAGTGGTTATCGACTTAGGTGGTATTTCATCTTATGACCTGCAAAGGAGACTAAAGTGCAAGAACTTCAATGTTGATCCAACGATGCATGTTGATCCTACAAGATCAACAATTAGTGCATGCTCACAAGGAAGAAAAGTAAAGGGTCTCTGCTAGTGTGAAAATGAAAAATCACACCATGTGTTAGGTCTACACATCTTTGCAAGATCATGGAGATCATAGAATGGTAACTTCGCGAGTTTACACAATGTCAAAAAGTGGCAAGCTTTAGATGTAAGTGGTAAATACGAAGATGAAGAATGGTTGACCATGTTCGAGATGGCAAAGTTAATGTCATTGCAAGTTCTTATTGGATGAAGACTATTCGATGGACCAACATGTAAAGGAAAATTCAAATCAATGGTGCACAATGATATGTGTCCACTTAAGATGACAATAAAGGTAAGATCAATGATTGATATTTAAAGTGAGCAAATGACTAATTTCTGAAGCTAAAATTTGACGAGCAATTACAGAGAAGCCGATTCAATTGCATTTTTTGACAAAATGGTGCAAAATCATTCAAGCAACAATTTCAATGGGATATGAAGCACTTAGGGTTTGTTGTAACCGTGGAAATAATTATTCTTTTGGTTTTGTTGATTCAATTAGTGGTTGTTGAGAACACAATTCTATAATGTGTATAGGGGATACATATACATAATGAATTCGATTGCAAAAATTGTTACTCAATTGAACATATTTACATATAGGTAGTGTGTGAGGGTTTTCTACATAAAGTGTGCATATAGTATTGAGTAAAAGAGAAACTATGTTAATGAGAACATAGATTGCAAGGTGAGTTGAGAGAAAGGAGAAGATAGTGTTCATAAGAACGCTAGGCATAGAAAGAGAACTTAGTATATAAATTGAAAAAGGTGCATTTCAGGTTAGAGAAGAACTAATATCTACATATAAGAACTTTTAAGGATTCAAGGGTTGGTGCCCCAAAAAATTGGGTTGGTGCTCAATTAGGTGTATAGTGTACCTAAAGGTTGGTGCCTCAAAACATTGTCTTAGGTGTCAATGTACTTGTAAGTTGGTGCTTACAAAACATCTATAAAAGCTCTTATTGTGAGGTTGGATTTGAGCAGTAGAGTTAAGCAAATTTCTCACTGTGGTTTTTCCCTTTTAGGGTTTTCCACTTATATTTGGTGTTTTCTTATGTGATGTGGTTTATGTGTGTTTTTAATTCTCATATGTTGGTTTAATTTGATAAAATTAACATACACTGATTTACCCCCTCAATGTATTAGTGTTCTATCAAAAAATATATATAAAGAATGCAAGAAACCTTGAAGCTTGAAATAAGAATACAAGAAACCTTGAAGCTTGAAATCAAACAAATTTGAGGGTTTCAAACACAAAATTTATAACCATTTCTAGAACCTATAGTATTTAGACCTCATATTTTAGATTCCACTAAAGATGAAAGTGGCTAGATTAGCTAGTTTTATATAAAATAATTAGAAAATTTATTGGAGGTTATTTATTGGCAAGGTACAAAGATTTTGTAATTTTTTAATAAATCAATAACAAAGGCAACAAAAGTGATCCAAATAATTCTAGATATAGAGAAGTGTATGATGAACATGATTCCTTTTTATGAGGAGATTTTGGTAGAAGACTCAAAAAAGTTAATGCCCTAAACTTGAATAAAAATTAGAAGGCAATGGTTTTTACATGGAAAGAGTAGTATTATTTTCTATTGAGGATTCTTAATAAATATTTATCTACTTCCATTAAACAAAATGATAAATTCTCAAAAATAGAGAAATTTGTTTATGAATTTATGATTAGTATATCATGTAAGTGATTGGATAAAACTAAGTGATGTATAATACAAATTTATGAAATAAACTTTATTTTTAAGTTCAACCAATGTGTTTAAAATACTAAAGTTCACTTTAGTCTTATGTCAATCTAGGCACCTAAGCTTGTGAAAAATATAGTAAGGGTTGTAGGTAGTTAGGTTAAGTTTGGTATGTTTGTAGCTATACTAGAAAGGAAAGATGGATAAGGGTAATGCTAGCTATAGATAGAAAATAAATTCTTCTATAAGAAAATAGTAAATTTTGTGTTGTAGGAGATAGTAGACATAAAACTAGCTATGCGAACTATAACAAAAAAATTAGCTATAGAAAACAACAACACAACTATAAACAATGATAGATAATATTATATAAAATAACAATGATACTAAAAATTATAGGAATAGGTCATAGTACCATTAGAAAGCATGAATATTAAAACAACCAATACAAATTCATATATTTGCATACCTAGTAATAATTATTACACTACTATATTACTCCAATATAATCATTATAGTATCAACAATCACATGAACTTTAGACTATAAATGAATCAAATCACATAATAAAAAACAAACTCACATATCACTAAATAAAAAACTCTAATTGTTGTTGAAAATAAGGTGAATGAAAGCTACAATATGAACTTATGCTAGAAATAAAGATGTGATTGCAACATACATCACAATATAAAAATCAACGAACAAAATGTGACACCAGATTTATATGGAGAAACCCTTTCAAGAAAAAATGCCACACGAGAAAAGAGGGAAAGTATATTATTATTCTTTGAATGAGAGTACACAATAATGCACTTCACTATTGATCTTTGAACCTAACAACACCCTGTTATGTGCAAGAACTCAATTTGAAACTGCCATCCCATGCAGGTGCAATTTTATAGAAATTATGGGAGGTAAAATGACAAATGGTAAACCAAAACAAGAGGCACAAAACCACCTGCAAAAACGCATGCCCCTCTTCTTGGATAGCCAAAAGACATAATCAAATATTATTTGGAAATTCAAGAATCCCACATGGGAACCTAACCCATAGCCTATCCAACTCCTTTCTTTCGGGATGCTCCAAAGACCTTTTCGCTCCTCGATGGAACACCAATGAACACCTTTTCTTCTCCAATCTTGGGCACCCCATCCAAGAACTTTCATATTTTAGTTTGGATACTTATGAAAGATGTCTTATCCATATTTGATGTGTAACCTCCACCAGAATTAAACCCTCTTTAAAATATAATTACAACATGCCAAAATTTAATATTTTCCTCTCATGTCCCTTAGAACACATTCCAATGAATGTGGAGACATACAAATGACATATAATTACAAGGTAAATGTCACCTTATCCTAACAATTGTCACCATACAAATCCTATGAATGGACCTTGTCTCACATTATCATGATAAGATGTTATTTTACTAACTCAAGCTAATATGAACTTGCTTTATTTACTCCATGCAAAGAAGAAGAAGAATAATATATATATATTTTGCTTATACACGCATCCCTTATGCCATTGCTTTAATCATTTATATAATAAATGACATAACAATCTACTTAATATGCATAGTGTTTGTTAGGCCCACAACCTCTAAATAAAAATATACTCAAAACTATTGAAAGCACACTTGTTTAATATGGTTATGTTTGTGATATTGCTATCATGATTCAACCGTGTAGTTTTATGAGTCAAACGCAATGACCCATGTTTCATGAGTAGTGGTTCACAAGAACCCATCTCTCATGATAGTGAATGGTCCACTTAACACTCATTGCAGTACTACTCCAGCTCAAGCACACTTAATCACAGACAGAGTTTTCCCCAAGGTTAAACCCACTTAGCTTGCAACCCCATTTGCCACTACTCCAACTCAAGTGTGCTTAACCACAAGTGGCAAATGGGGTTGCAAGCTAAGTGGATTTAACCTTGGGGAAAACTTCGTGGTTAAGTGCGCTTGAGTTGGAGTAATACTGGGATGGGTGAACTCCTGGGAAGGCCCAGTGCTTCACCCCTGTGAGCATCACCTAGATGCAATGAGTGCTAAGTGGACCATTCACTATCATGATCAGAGATGGGTTCTTGCAAACCACTACTCATGAAACATGGGTCAATGAGTTTGACTCGTAAAACTACATGGTTGAATCCTGATAGCAATATCACAATTTGACACGCAGTGGAAAATACCTCATGGTTATGTTTGTTAAATCAACAGTTAAAAAACATTAAATGATAAAATTTCTAAACAAATAGTCTCCACAATAACTCATTCAAAATAGATATGTCTTCCACAATATATAGTTTATTTTTCAATCAAATGTAGATGAATAACATGCGTAATAACCAAAATTACACATTAGTTAAATTCCTTTATTTATTTTGAAAGCAACTCTAAAATTTGTCAATCCTTTGACATGCTATATGATGGTATATTTAATGACAATTTATTAGCAAACATAGTTAAGTAAATATTTCCAACTACCTTACCTTAGATTTTAATTATATATTTCCTATTTCTATTAAGCATAAAAGCCACTTTAAAGAGTAGGATATGATATTAAAAAGAGTGTAATGATGATTGATTATGATAGAGGAAAATGATATTAGCATAGAAAAATTGTTAAATAGTTTAACTTCATTACTAAGTATCCTAATAAATAGTAAAGTGTAAGAGAAATTTTAGTAGTTAATCATGATTTTTTTTTAGAAAGTGTAATATGTGGAAAAATATGTATAATCTAGAAAAAAAAAAAAATCATCTTTAAAAAAATAAAATTGAGATATTGATTTTCTAGGTTGAAGTCATTCTTTAAACTCAACTTGTTTAGTTGGATTTTGTGTTGGTGTTAGAAGAAGCCAAGGTAAATTAATTCTTTAGGTTTTTCAAATTGTTTCAATGTTAAAAAATTCTATCGGTACTACTAAATAGCTATTTTCCAGCTACCTCTATTTTTAGCTTTCTTGTGCTATTTTTAGATCTCTTTACATGCAAGTGAAGTGAACTTTGATATATCTAAATATATTACTTAATTTGTAATAATATTTATTATATGTCTAATTGATGATTGCATGGTTTTAGATTTAGTTTTAGTAGATGAGATTTTGTAATCAAAGATTGCATTGCATGCAATTAAGTTATTCTCATAGTAGAAGTGAAGTTAGTTTCTTGATTTATTTTTATTTTATGTTTTGTAAGACTTATAAATGAGGTGTCATTTTTGCACTTTGTTTATCAATAGTGATTTCCATGCCCACTTCTTGTTGAAATTGATATTCATTTTGTTATTTCTTTAAAATTTAGTTATTTTGTGTCTTGATATAATAATCAAATACACTTTGTATTATGGATGTTATTAGAAGAAGTATTATGGTTTTACACATGATTTTTGTAATTGCTTTACTGTTCTTTATGTTTATGTTCTTTTATTTCAATTTTATTTCACTTGCGATTTTCAATCTTTGTGTTTAATTGAAAATTGTAAGCATCCTTTAGTCATGTTCAATCTTTTTTTGCAACAGTTAATTTTTATATAAAATGTCTTGTCTAATGTAAAAGTATTAAATCACCTTTGTTCTAGACCATGAAACAAAGAGATTTTAATTGTAGTTAGTAGGTTGAAAATAAAAACTCTATTAAATAATAGTTTATGTTATGTTCCCATTTTTTGGTCATTTCAATATCTTTGAAACCTCCAATTTTTTTGGAGTGTTATCTTTTTAGATATGAAGTTCAAATAATGGGTTGTGTTTTTGGGATCAAGATAAGTTCATTTATTTATTTTTGAGGACAATTTTGACATTTCAAATACATTCTAAACTTTTTGGAAGACTTTTATATCTTTGAAAAGTATTAATTTTAAATTAGATCTTTAATGACCCTGAGAGTAGATTGATATAATTATAATTTAATTTTGAACTATTTTATTATTTTTACAAATACCTGAAGAAACTAAAAAAATAAAGAATTAATTATTTATAAAAACAATTTTCAAAATAATTTTAATAGAGTTGAAATGTTATTATTAAAAGACAATTTTTCATTTTTAAATTATAATTTAATAGAGTTTTAAAAATATTTATAAAAGAAAAATTAGAGAAACATTTTGAAATTTTTTCGAACTCTTCAACTCTTTTTAAAAAAAAAAAATATAGAAATTTGAACTTTCGGAGTGAAAGATCTTCAACATGGTTGTGCTAAAAGATTACAGTTGAAGATTTGATTCGTGTTGCAAGATTCAGTCTGCGAATTTGTGTTGAGGAAAAAAACATTTTTCCAAGATTTTGATTTAAATTTGTAATTAAAGATTTCAACTTTTGGAGATTATTTTGAGTGGAGATTTTTGGGGAAAAGAATATCTAGCCAGGCGAAACAATAGAAGGAATTAGAAGCTTGGATGCTGTGTTTATATGATCATATGGGAATCGAGCCACTATTTCAGAATACCAGGTCACGTCTAAATTAACAGGCACTCTGCTGAAGGTCGTGAGGTTTCCAGGGAGTTTCGACTGGAGTTTTATAGCCGCCACGCCTGTCGTTACTCCATATTGTTCAAACAAACCTGCTGGTTGCGTCTCACAGTGGCGTATTAATTTGTGACGAAATAGAGGAGTCGCGTGGCAAGATTTGGATGCGGGTTTTCACCTGGATTTTAATCTTTGACGGCCGTCATTACATTTAGCATTGACGCCATTCATGGAGGTCGCCATCACATGGGATTGACATCAGAATCTGCACGAGGGTTTGGACGGGATAATACCAGTCGCATCATTGTTGCAAGGGAGGTATTGACAGTTTGGAAAGGTGTGGAACAATCCTTAGTCAGTACGTTGGGTGTTAAGAGCAAATGATTCAAGTTTGGACAGTATTATTGGTGTATCCAGACCTGCAGTAATTCCTTCCAGTCATCCAGTTCAAGGCAAATTGCTTCTATAACTAGTTGCTGTTTCAAGGTAGAGCTCTGGGCTGTATCGGTTTCATATGAATTTATAATAGTGAAATATACCAGAAATCTATCACATAAGTTTGTGTAGTCCACTATTTGCTTAACATAAATATTTGTGAGACTATTGTTTTAATGTTTTTCCAACAATGATATGCTGTTAATTGTTGGTATACCACTTATGTTGGGAAAATCTATCAGACATTGTAAAGATTTAAAAAATCGGAGTAAGGGATACTAAGTTTACTGTGCATACTATTCGATCTTGTGTCATAATGCAAGTTGAGAATTGAAACACTAACAAGTTTTAATAATTTTAAATAAGTCTATGATTAGAAATGACAGTATAGTGGTTGTTA